>QLNU02007307.1:21960-34291 GCA_006491805.2 Dysdera silvatica | reverse complement strand
TACGATAACCTATTATCGATTCTGTTTAACCAAGCTACTCAGTAGACTGACGTAATCGAAGATATGCTGTAAATTGACATTACATAGATTGAGGTAAAACGCCGTATAATACCAAGCATCTTTATTAGCACAGAATAATTTCGGAATAGCGTATTAGATTACATATTAATTAAAAATTGCAACGCTAAGCAGCGGACAGGAGTACGTCTAAGTCGTAGGAGTCTAGTTGCAGAACTGTCTGGAAAGCGTGAGAACCAATATATTTTTGGGGGAGCGATCAAGTCGTTGGCGGACTGCTATTGGTTAAAAATTTCTGAGTAACCGTGACGTATGCTGCTCTTGCCCCGAGGTAGTAAAAGGCAATAAAACTTAATTTGAAAGATGCCGACGGGGCGTGGAAACGAAGAGGTTTGGCGTGGGATATTTCTAATATAAGAAACTGCTTAAAAAAGAATTATTTATATGAAAATAGTATTTTTAAATTATTATAAATTTATATTGTGCATAGTTGATTCTGTAGCTAATTAATAGAAATTAGCCGCACTCTCAATTAACCAGTTAAAACGGCAACATCCTTTTTCTTTATCCCAATAAATATTCGTGTTAAACTTCTTACAAGTCTTCCTTTTTTTTCACACTTCAATTATTGTCTTCTTACCCGGAGGACCACATTTGGATACAGTCTTATTTTTTATCTAAATATTACAAAATAAGATCCTTAGATTGCTCAATTTTAATAACGTATATTTATATTCATTTATGAAAATTGCTTGTCAATGCAACATATTAACAGTAGCTAAACTTTTGGACTTTAAATTGCAGTTTTTACGTTTGACTATATTAAAAATGGAAGAAATATTAATATCTCACTACCACGTGGGCTGGAACATGGATTTAGAACTAGATCAGAACAAAATTCAGATTTAAGTTTGCAAGAACCAATATTACTTGGCACGTATTGGCCCCTTGGGGCCTCGGGTATCGAACGCACTCCTTAATGAACTAAAGAAACTTACACTCTTTATTTGGAGAGCGCTTAAATAAAATTTATACGCTTTAATTAAATATTTATTTAAAGCGCTTATATTATGTTATAATTAATTTAAAGCTTTAATTAAATGAACGATAATTTTTTTTTATTTGAAACTACTCGCAGAGGACTTGGGAAACATGGTCTTCGTCAAATGTTAGTCTTTTCCCATTGCCTCCCAGGTAAAATATAAATAGTTGAGTTATAATTTAAAATAGATTTAACAAATGTACATTTTATTTGAAATAAAATTTATTTATTTAAGAAAAATTTAGGTGGTCTTAGTGATCTTCATAGAATTCTGAGAAAGCATCATATACTGATTCCTAGCAGGTTAATATTAATAACGTTATTGATCCTGTAAAATTTATATGTTTATGTTTGCTGAAGCATTTAAGTTTTAATAATGATTTACTGAGTATATGTTGTCATATGGTAAAGTAAAAGTTAAACATGTAATTTATTTAAAGCGTTGTTTTGTGCGTACTTTTTTTAATGGTGGGCTGCATTTGAATCGGTGAAAACTAGCATTGGGTCTAGGCCTATATGAGTGGTGTAAGTGTAATTTAGGGTACTTTTTCCTCTTAAAGCAGCACATGACTTATTGTCAGTTTATTGCTATTCAATTTTCTTTGAACAGAGTTTATCAAACTGTCACACGCGCCAATCCACAGATACCCCAAAGACTCCCTGAGGGTACCCAAATGCCATCATTTTTCCAAAAAACATTATGAAAATATCAGCGTCTGAAAAAAAAAATTTTTTTGAGTTACCCCTACGATAATTTCAGGCGTAAAAGTAGGAATCGTTATCTAGCTTTGTCACATTTGAAAATTTTTAATGAATATGCTTTTTCAGTGGGTGCTGCGTCAAAGGTATCCAAGTTTTTTAAAACTTTTTGTTTTCTGCGCCGATTTGATACTGAGGCGTAGATTAAATTTTCATCTACCTAAAAAAATTTGAGATACATTGTTTTAGAAGATAATATGGTGAGGATGTAAGGAAGTAAGACAGTGATAGGGAGGATAGGCAGTGTAAAAGCAGTGGGAAACACGAAGAAAACACGTATGCGATTTTGCTATGAATCTAAAAATTTTATTTCACGTGGCAATGTATATTTCTAAGATTTTTAAAACAAAGAAAAACTAGAAAGAATGTTTGCTTTGCACATTTTTTGAAACTTAATAAAACCAATCATAACCACACACGATGTAATTTGCTTGATCTGAAAATTCACATTCTCAAAAATAATAACCCCCACCAGCCATGTGCATGATAAAAGACTAGATTATAAATTATTATTAGCTGTCATTGGAATTGCAATATTGAAAAAAATGTATTTAAGGGGATTGTGTAATTCACAATTCATCAGAACTGTCAGAATCTGTAGCTAAAAAAACCTCATTATACAATTTTTCTAATATCTTTTTTTTCCAAATGATTTTCAAACAACAGGTTTCTTCCTAACTGCTGTAAAAATCTTTTAACGCTACTTCTCCGGATACTAGTATTAATAAAATGACAACTCACCGAGTTGGAAGGTAAAACATTAATTTACTGCATTTCAATTTTGCCATTCAATTTTACATTTCAATTTAACCACAATCGTTTTCATGGTACTATTCATAACAGAAAAAAATTACTTTTTAATCCCAGTTGCACACTCGTAAGGTACTCACATAACGTTTGATAGAATGCTAGAAAGACGTGTAGATTTTGTAGTGAAAAAAAACCCAAAACAACTCATAAAAGTTACCTGTTCTCAGGGGGTTTACTTTTCTGAAGATTATTGTACGTCTATCCGTTAGAAAACGCGAATATATAGTGAAAGTTGAATTTATATGTTCTTCTCCCTTTTGAACTTTTCGGTTATCTTTTGGTATCACTTTTCGATAGTTATTTCCCAGTCAATTTTCACCCATTCTTCACTGCTTCGAAATTTGATACGAGTCAAATACCTTATTATGGTTTCGAACTAAACTTTCCTTTGTTCTTTTTTGCTTCTCCCGAATTTCTCAGTCAACTCGATTTATTCGAATTCTGATATCAAGAGAATAAAGTTACTGAATCCATAGAAGTGAAAGCACTTCTTTGGAATAAAACTATTGTAATCAGGATTGAACTCTGTTCAAAATAACACTAACCTCACGATTAAATTGACCGTCAATAGATAGAGCGCGGTTATATAATTATATAACTAGCGTCGCCATCCAAAATTCGTGTAAATTTTCTAGCGTTATCGATATTATGAACTTATCAGTTGCATTTCATCGGATTTAGTGGCTTTCAGAATCAAGCACAGACATTTTGAATTTCGAAATATCGTATTATTGGGCTGATATTAAGAAATTGGTTGGAGCTATTGAACTCCAGCACCAATGACTATAAGAGGCGAAAACGGTTCTTGGGCAATAAAGGACTGTAGCAGAAGAGAAAATAGATAACAGGGTGTCTCTTTGCAATTCCATTTACCCAATTAAAACGAGAAATTTACCCTTTCTATTTCTTTCAATGGGGTTACTCCTACAAAATAAATTCTATGTTAAGAAAGTGGAGTACCAGAAATCAATTTTCGTATGTTTATTATATACATAATTACATTTTTTTATTATGTCATAAGACAATAATTTGTTCTCAAAAAAAATGAAAAAGATAGTTCTAAGTTATTTTAGAAAGGTTAGGAATAAATATATTTTAGTTTTGGTGGTGTACTTGGCACGACGCTTGTATTTCCACTAAGAGGTCGCTGGTTCAGCTTTAGCCTTGTGCTAGGCCTTTTTTCTTTACGATCAACCAATTCTTGTGATGGTGACTCATTGAGCTCTAGTTTGAGCCATATAACGTAGGTGTCAAAACATCAAAATTTCACTTTAGTCTGGCTTAAATTTAATGTGAATTTAGCTACAGCTTTTGAGATAAAATTTATAATTAAATAACTTTTAATTTGAACCTAACACGTAACTATTTTTCAATTTTTAGATGTTTTTTAGTTTTCCTATTGAGAAAGAAAATCCAATATGATATGAAAAACTACTGCGCATTATGTAATCTATCCGCAGCAAATTATTTGGAAAAGAAAAATCTCTCCACGGTAAAATAAACGATATTTAAAATTAAAATTATCCATAAAATAAGAAATTTGTAGTAAAAGTTATTGAGAGATAAGAAAACTGCTGTATCTAAAATATTATTAAGAAAAATGCTAGAAAACTGTTGTTTCCCACTCTAGAACTTTTATATTTTCTGATGCGTAGATGGAAAAGTTCGTACGTTAGGAAAGTTTCTGCATTATATATGAGGGACTCATTACGCGTAGAAGGGTATCTTTACCTTTTATGTGGGCACTGGAGTATAAAAAATGTATATTTTAAAAGGCCGGAAAAACGTACAGTGAAAATCGGTTATAATGACTTTCAAGGGATCATGTATGTTCGGTCTTTTTAACCTATAGTCGTTATAAACGATATCGTTTTAAAACCATTGTAGCCTATAGTATAATAGACTATAGAGTTTTATAAATTATTTTAATAGTAAAAAGTAATAAAATTTTGGTTTCAAAATTAAATAAAAATATACTTAATTATAATGAATTTAATTGAAGTATAAATTAAATTACATTTATAGCCATACTAAATAAGTAGTATTTTTTAGTTTTTTAAATTAAAAAATTTAGAAATTACTATGTAAAGTATATAATATAGAAAAAATGTAATAAATAATATTTATTACATTATACAATGATTTCCGAACAGTGCCGGTTTAAGAGATTTATGGGCTCTACGCTGAAAAAATAGGATGGACCATTAAATAATACTACCGTCAAGATATACCTCTATAATTCTCTCTAAATGAAAATCCATACTCATAAAATATATTTCACTTCGGAAATCAACAAGTTTAAATTCTATATAATTTGTTTAATAAAAAAATAGTTAATAGTTATTAACTATTATGTTAATAGTTTGCACATTTCTTGTAAAATTATGTGCTATTTTAATATCACAATCATTTAGCTTCAAGATATAAGAGATTCTTGATGTAAAAATGCAATTTGAACACATATAGGCTAAGTGAGATATTTGAGACCTCAGTTTTGGCCATTATTCTATGAATACCATTATATTTTAATCTAGTAATTGCGGTACTTTCTCTAAGTTTCCTTTGCGTGATCTGTCCAATTACGGCAGAGTATTCTGTGTCATATTTTTCTATTTGCTTGATGTTAAGTTCAACATAATGCGCTGACTATCGTCAAGAAACATTCTCTTCGAAACTTACGAAGTTTCGCAGCGTAGCCAGAAAGTTCGTAAGTGGGGTTTAGGCTCAACAAGGAGGGGGTTGCAGAGCTGCAACTCGTATATTTCTATATTAAATACACAAAATTTCATTACAATTGGATTACAACCCCCGGCTACGCCTATGGAAGCCTTACTCAAGAAAATCCTGCGATAATTATGAAATAATGCGCAAGAAACAAAAATATGAGATTATGTTAGACGAAGACAGGAATTAAAATTGAAACAATGCAAATTACTGATGGCTAGTTAAAAGCTTTTCACAATTCTGAGCTCGAAAATTGTTTTCAATTCAAAATGTGCTGTGAAGGTCTTCATGAAATCAGTTAGAAATTTGATATTAGCTTTGATTGCAAGTTTTAATCAATTCTAATTGACTGCAAAATTTCCAAATTATCACACGATCGGCGAAGTTCAATATTTAATTTTGCGTCGTAATAAAAAAAGAAAATCCCAAATCCTTTCTTAGTAATGCTCTTTGATAAACGGTTGATATCTATGATAGTTCATACTATAAATGAAAATAATATGTGTTTATTATCCTCATTTATATTTTATGTGCACGTAATAGATGCCTATTATCTTCATTTATATTGCGAATGAACATAGTAATACGCCTATTACCTTTATTTATATCGTGAATAAAGATAGATACTGATTATTTTATTGCCGTAAGGTTAAATATAAAGAAGATAAAACTAATATTAATAATATTTCTTAATTAATATTGTGTTTATAAATAATATGCTAGTTTTATTGCAAAGACTTGATTGAAGCGATGACTTGATTGCTTGATTTATTATTAAGTAGTTTTTCTTTCATCTTAAGCGGCACTGAGTTCTCCCTTTGTCTCGAAGCTAAGAATGAAAACAGGTATACTTAATTGAAAAATTTGTATAAATGAGTCGATAATTCTAGAGATTGATGACGCAAATATGGTTACAGCAAAGTCCCTCTTTTCGACGTTCTGCTAATTTGTCTATTTTCAATTATAGCGTTCAACATTTGTTGTTCCTTTTTGGAGATTTTCGATTTGACGAGTTCAACCGCTAATATATGTGTTGTATATTTATGACACGTCCTTATAATTTTTAGGTCTAATTCTATAACTTATTTAATATATAATAACATACATGATACTACGTATTAATATATATATATATATATATTCATCCAGAGAAAAGACATAGAAAGCGACAAATGCAGACACTGTCATGCGGCATCGGAGACAATCCAACACGTGATGGCAGGATGCAAGATCCTTGCGCAGTCAGACTACAAACATAGACACGATCAAGTAGCGAAAATAGTCCACCAGAAATTGGCAGCGAATGCTGGCTTTCTGACAGAAAAAT
The DNA here is from genome assembly GCA_006491805.2 of Dysdera silvatica. Taxonomy (NCBI): domain Eukaryota; kingdom Metazoa; phylum Arthropoda; class Arachnida; order Araneae; family Dysderidae; genus Dysdera; species Dysdera silvatica. The sequence goes on along the minus strand of QLNU02007307.1, from coordinate 27,611 downwards.
GCCCGTACTACAAATATGAGCCAGAGACCGTGCATGAGAACGAAACACACAAGCTTTACTGGGATAGAGCAATCATAACAGACAAGACAGTCCCACATAACCGTCCTGACATAACCCTCGTCGATAAATCGAATAAGACCACGTACTTAATCGACATAGCAGTACCCAACACCAATAACATACAGACAACCTACACAACGAAAATCACCAAGTACCAAGATCTCAGACATGAAGTACGAGATATATGGGGTATGGAAAAGATCCTCATCATCCCGTTAGTCATCTCAGCAACAGGGATAGTACCAAAAACGCTTGCGACGAATTTGGAGATACTCAACATTGACCCAAACACCTACATTGAAATACAAAAAGCCACAATCCTAAACACGTGTCACATTGTCAGGAAGTTTCTAGACATGGCACATTAAGAAGTGATGTAAAAAGAGGCTTGGGAACATGGCGCTCTGCCCGTCCCAAAGCCTGTTTCCGCCAAGAATGGGCGAGGAAAACTTTTATATATATATATATATATTTATTTATTTAATATATAATAACATACATGATACTACGTATTAATATATATATATATAGACAAAGGTGGGGTATATACTTTTTCTATTAGTTTTGACAATGCAAGGTGATCCAATACATTGGAAGTAATGTATAGGAGATTGGGTGTGGGGTTAAAAGAGCATAAGGCAAATTTAAGATTTGGAAGAGAGAATACTGCCTTGGAACAATTTATTCAAAACAACGATGGTGTTCCATATTTCAAAAAAACAGAATTAATGGCTTTTGCAACAAGTAATGAAAAACCACTTAGGTTCAGGGAGTCATTGGAGATTATTGATAAGAAGAATACTGTAAGCAACACTGAATGCCCGGTAAACTTTGGTAATGAATTTTCCTACCTGATTAACAGTACAGTTTAAAAATTTTTTTGGCTGTATAATTAATTTTCTTATTTTAAGATTTTGCCTTTAATAATGTGTGTAAGTCCTATGAAATATGATCAACTTCCATTTACCACGAGTATTGTTATTGTTTACTTTTTTTAATGAAACGTTATATTTCGTAATTTATATATGATGATTACCATCCTCTAGAATGGTTGAAAACACGTTTATGTTCTAATAAATTTTAAAATACTACGACGTTGTTCTAATTCATAACATATATATTATTAGATTTATATATATATTTGTGAGTGATGAAATAGGTATGATTCATTTTTGCTTTTCGGCGGCTTCGGAAATCTAACCCATCGTTTGCGTGAGGTCCTGCCGTGTTTAAATGGTATTTTCATTTTGAGAGGCGGTTGCTTTTCTCTCTCTCTCTCCTGATGTCATGAGACAAAAGGATTTTAGTTCATATTAAGTCCCTGTTGTTTGTAAATTAATAAATTTATATGATTTAACTCCTTCATGATTGTTTTCTTTAATTAGAATTGTGAGGTTGAAATCTAGAAATTAACTTTAATAAAAATTAAATAAAAAATATAAAATAACACACAGGCGGCCCAATCTAATAAATAGACACACACTCATTATTATAATATAATTTAGATAGAAATGTATTAGTTTTGTTATTATTATTTTTCTCGTTTCTGCCGAATTTGTTTTAAATTTCGGATTAAAGTGTATTAAAAATTTAAGAAGATTGTAATAAAAAAAACTGGATGGATCCATGGCCTCAAATAGCGGCCCTTATATCAAAGATTGAAGATTTTTTTAACAACCAGTATTCAACGCCTCATAAACCTGTTCTAAAATGCAAGAAAGTTTATCTATCATTGACGTTTGGGAGATCCTGTAAACGAAAAGAAACCTCAGTTGAAGAAAATACATCATCTTCGAAGTGACCTTTTATCTAATAACTAATTCAATACTTGTGCAAAGGAAACACCACTTGTAACAGAATTTATGTCAATGTTTTATCTCTTAAAAATTCATATGCTCTCTTCTCCTCATAATTAACGATACTTTTCTACTTAACTTATAAATTTATTACATTCTATCTCAGAACCACCTCGCCTGGCCTTTCTAACTTTTTATGTTCCCCTAAAATTGGCCCATTTAATAAACCAGACACACACGCTAGTGAGGAAACGGCTGAAGTTTACATCTGGTAAATCTACAGAATAATTCAGAACTCTCAAGCGTACACTCAAAGTGAATTAAAGAAACGTAAATCTAGCCAGGCGTTGCTCTGACCACTCGGACCAAGAACTGGTGGTGAGAAAGTGCTAGATCAGCATAATATTACTAAAGTTTACGAAGGCACTTAAACATCACAGTTACGGTCCAGGAAAAGTTCAGGTTGTCAGAACACAGCTTTATCGCACATCCCAAAAGATAGTCCCTTGCTAAAGGGCAGGCAGAGAAATGATTTCACTGGATGATGCAATCACCTAGTCTGGCAACCCTATACAGCATCTCTTTTATCAGGAGAAAAACTTCGAGCAAGTGACCAGTGTTTGTCTGAAAGTCCCCTCATGAAGATGGGATAAAAACCTCTCCCCTAAAATTATCAAGACGTGGTCGCCTTAATATGTAAGTAAAATAATTTAAGTCATTTCTTTCAATTTTCTTTAATTTAAATTAATATCCAGTGTCTCCGGCATCATTATTAATTATGTTTTAAAGTAGTATTAAAAATTCCTGGTAAGAAGTAAAAATCCCAGCTTAAACTCAGACCTAAAGATGTTGAGTCAAGTTGATAATTTTGTAAGGGAGGAATTGATAAATTTAGAAATGTCCTACTTCTTATAAGAATATCCCCTAAGTATAGGTGTTCTATTCTATATACTAAGGTTTAGTAAATTTAATAAAAATGAGAAGGTAATGTTGTGTAACTATGAAATATTTGTTTTAGTAATCTTTGTTTCATACCCTATTTACTTAACAAGATTATTCTGATGACTGGAAGATATGTTTATCATATATAATGCTAAATTTGCTCATTGCATTAAAAAGTTTCATCATTAAATAATCATATCGAATTGTTTTTGTCTGCTTATATTTCGTTGATCGAATGTGGGTTTTAATTGTTTAGATTTCTGCTTTAGTCATTTAAATAACAAAATAATAGCTACCACTATTTCAGATCATTGGCTAATCCCTTCAAAAGGGATTTTTAATTAATAATTCTTGTTTTGTTCAGAATGACCATGGTTGTCTTGTATACATAAAAAAACAACGAACCAACATAATTAATAGTTTTAAAACTCATTGCACTTTAAACATTCTCTTTAGATTATTTAAGGGTATTAAACTCAAGACATAATTAATTACTATAAATCTGGAAGGAACATTCAATAACCAAAAGTTTCACGTAACAGAATGATCCCTCTGACAAACGTAAGTAAAATAAGAAGATCATGAATGTATGCTCTTAAGAGTTCAGTGATCATGGTACTGGGATGGCAACAGAAAGGCCACTGTTTTAAGTTTAGCTTAAATTGATCCCGCACCTCCTCTTCATTCACCCCTTCGGGTCAAAAATCGGTTCTAGACTGAGCCAAAAATCTGTCGGAATAAATTTATATGGTTTGAATTATCTCATCTCACCATTATCTGTGAAAAAGGAAATCGGTTCTAGATATTTCTGTTCGTCGTTTACTTAAAGTTTATTATTCAGATAGCTTAAATGGTGATCTGATTCGGTGAACGAAACCTTCTCGCATAAAACCAAATAAATCCCAAAGAAAATGTTTTAAATCAATCCTATAGTCTTTAACGCTTTAATATATATTTAATAAGTTAGATGGTAACAGTCATATGCGATGTGAGCGAAGATTTCTATTTAACAGAAAGATGATGAGATTTTCTGTAATACCCCAAGTGAAGAAAACCTTTCCTCGTGAATTATTTATATTTAATAATCTATCCGTCATACAGCGTTAAAATTTCAATGGTCCCTTGAATCTCGTTATAATAGAGATCAGTTGTATATATTTGACTACAAAATTCATTGATATATTGGTTTTATATCTATACAGAAAAGTTATCTAACTACTTTAACGGGTAGGTGTAAGTCTCCAGCGAATAAATATAGACGCTCCTATAAATCACGACTACCGTAAAAATTTCACTATTTCCTGGGGACAGGGGATGGAAATCAAATTCCAGTTATACTGTAACTCTTGATCTTAACAAAAGTAAAATTACTTTTACAAACATTTTAACTTTCATTTAACCCACTGTAAGTTTTCCTCCCCACTTCAACTACAAGTTAGAGAACACTGATTAAATGTAGACGTCATTTTTTACGAACGTTTACCAATCTGGAGTGAACAATAAAATATTTATTTTTATTATTTGAATAATTAATTTCTTTCCAAGGACCGACGATTAAGTTTGGGCGAATGTCAATTAGCAAAAAATCATGAAATTTTTAATCAACGAGCAAAAATTTTAATTTAATCTAGTAAAGACTTTTCAAGCATCCACCAACGTTCCTAATATGATTCGATTTTTCTCGTGAAATTAAACTTTCATATGTGCTGTAGATAACGTTTTTATTTGCTCCGTTATTCAAAGCCGAATAACTGGAGGAGGAGATACGCTTAGCTTTCTGGATAAATCCGGTTTTTAAATGACATATATTCCGGAGGAAAAGGGCCCAAGGGCTATCTCTCATATTAAAGGGGCCACAGCACAGGTTATAATAAAATGGTCTGCCAGTCTTGACTATTTTGATTTTAATAAAAACTCTTATTTATCCTACGAGAATTGGAAACGATAATGATCGTATTTTATAAGTTGAAATGGAATATGTACATTCGATGCGATACCGCTTTTAGCATGAAACATTGAACATAGTACATGAAATTTCTTTGCAAATTTATTTCTTGAACTCTTTAGAATAGTGGCGGTTTTAGGCTAGGGCCGGGGGCCATGGCCTCCCCAAATATAACCTGTTATATACTAAATATAACCTCCCCAAATATAATTAATTGTATATTTTTAATTACAACGAACACATTTAAGCTGCTTCAATGCACATAGGCAAGAATTTGTGCCCCCAAATACTTTTGTATAAAACCGCCACTGCTTTTGAAGTATGATAATGCCCATTTTACAGCATTCGGGTATTCATAATCGTTCAAGCTTCATAGATATATTTGCATTTCTTAAACAAAAATTTCGGGGTTTAAAAATAATTAAAGGGATCATAACAATAGATATATATATAATAATTCTGAAAATACACTGGTAATAAAGAAAGACGAGTGAATTTTCAGTTGCTGTTACGTTAAGAGGGAGAAAGTCTTAAGAAAGTCTTGAGGGGGAGGGAGTCTTATGGAAAAATGAGTTACAGAATTTTAAATATTTTTCTGATCGCTTAAATTGCAATTTTTATAAGAGGAAATTTTATTCCAAAATATGAAGGTACAGTAGCGCTTTATAAGTATTTTGATAAACAGTTTTTGTTCAATTATTTTATTTACTCTATGTTTCATTCTATCTGAATACAAAATACCTTAATAGTGAAATAATATATATTTAAAAATGTATAAAAAAGCATTTATTTCAAAGTTTGTAATAAAAGAAATTAGATTTAATCGAAATCTTGTGGATCATAAGTATTTTGACAAATGTTATTTTTAGAATTCAACCTTGTTTTGACTGATAATTTAAAAGTAAATA
>QLNU02007307.1:7347-21860 GCA_006491805.2 Dysdera silvatica | reverse complement strand
GATTAAATGTAGACGTCATTTTTTACGAACGTTTACCAATCTGGAGTGAACAATAAAATATTTATTTTTATTATTTGAATAATTAATTTCTTTCCAAGGACCGACGATTAAGTTTGGGCGAATGTCAATTAGCAAAAAATCATGAAATTTTTAATCAACGAGCAAAAATTTTAATTTAATCTAGTAAAGACTTTTCAAGCATCCACCAACGTTCCTAATATGATTCGATTTTTCTCGTGAAATTAAACTTTCATATGTGCTGTAGATAACGTTTTTATTTGCTCCGTTATTCAAAGCCGAATAACTGGAGGAGGAGATACGCTTAGCTTTCTGGATAAATCCGGTTTTTAAATGACATATATTCCGGAGGAAAAGGGCCCAAGGGCTATCTCTCATATTAAAGGGGCCACAGCACAGGTTATAATAAAATGGTCTGCCAGTCTTGACTATTTTGATTTTAATAAAAACTCTTATTTATCCTACGAGAATTGGAAACGATAATGATCGTATTTTATAAGTTGAAATGGAATATGTACATTCGATGCGATACCGCTTTTAGCATGAAACATTGAACATAGTACATGAAATTTCTTTGCAAATTTATTTCTTGAACTCTTTAGAATAGTGGCGGTTTTAGGCTAGGGCCGGGGGCCATGGCCTCCCCAAATATAACCTGTTATATACTAAATATAACCTCCCCAAATATAATTAATTGTATATTTTAATTAAGCAACGAAATCATTAATATTTAAGCTGCTTCAATGCACATAGGCAAGAATTTGTGCCCCCAAATACTTTTGTATAAAACCGCCACTGCTTTTGAAGTATGATAATGCCCATTTTACAGCATTCGGGTATTCATAATCGTTCAAGCTTCATAGATATATTTGCATTTCTTAAACAAAAATTTCGGGGTTTAAAAATAATTAAAGGGATCATAACAATAGATATATATATAATAATTCTGAAAATACACTGGTAATAAAGAAAGACGAGTGAATTTTCAGTTGCTGTTACGTTAAGAGGGAGAAAGTCTTAAGAAAGTCTTGAGGGGGAGGGAGTCTTATGGAAAAATGAGTTACAGAATTTTAAATATTTTTCTGATCGCTTAAATTGCAATTTTTATAAGAGGAAATTTTATTCCAAAATATGAAGGTACAGTAGCGCTTATAACTATTCTTTGGATGTAAACAGTTTTTGTTTAGTTATTTTATTCTTATGTTTTTTCTTCTAAACTGAATACAAAAATACTCTAATAGTAAATGAATATATATATTTAAAAATATATAAAACAGCATTTACTTCAAAGCTTGTAATAATAGAAATTATACTTGATCTTAATCTCTTGGGTCATAAGTATTTTGACAAATGTTATTTTTATAGCTCAGTCTTGTTTTGACTGATAACTTAAAAGCAAAAAACACTTCAGTGTTTAATATTTGTTTGGATAGCCACTGGAAGCAATAACAGCCGTGCATCTTTGTGGCATTGTATCGATTAAATGTACAATGTGCTCTTGAGAAATATTTCTCCACTCACGATGCAGTTCATCGAAAAAAGTGAACTTATTTGTGTAGTTTTGGCGTCTGACACGTTTGTCTAGTTCTGACCACATGTGCTCGATTGGGTTTAAATTTGGTCTTTGACTATGTCAACCAAACATTTTCAATTCCTTTTGCTTCAAAAAACTTTTGACATGTTGAGATGTGTGTTTTGGGTCATTGTTATGTTGGGAAATCCAACGAGCGTGAATTTTCCTCCAGGTATGGGGTAGCATATGATTTTTAAGTATATCACAATATTTGAAGCGATCCATGTTTCCATTAACACGAATTGGAGGTCCTACCACGTGGCGGGAGAAACAACCCCATACCATAACCTTCCTCCACCATGCTTTTTGGTTGGAACTTGATATTTGACAGCGTTTCTTTTGTTTGGAACGCGCCGAACATACTGAATTCCGTCCCGTCAGATGAGAAAAGGTGAGACTTGCTTTTATTGCTCCAGAGGACAGACGACCAGTTCTTAGAAGTCCAGTTTCGATATTTCGGGGCAAAGCTAAATTGAGCCTTTCTATTCTTTTTAGATATAAGAGGCTTCTTGCTTGACCGGCGGCCATTTAAATTTACTTCATTTAGACGTCTTTTTATGGTGGAAACGTGCACTTTTATTTTATAATTTTCCTGTAAATGATCTTTTATGTCTACAGCAGTTAGACGGAGATTAGCCACAGATTTTCTTCTGAGCATTTTATCAGTTCTGCTGGATGTTTTTCGTAGTCGTCCGGACATAGAATTATCGGATACAGTTTTCCTCTTATTGAAAACTTTATTCCACACACTTACAATTTGTCTGGATAGATTGAAATCACGAGCTACACTTGCCTGAGAGCCAACTTCTCTTAAAGCTTAAATTACAGCTTTTTTTTTTATGTCTTCAGAGTGTTCCATTTCTGTTGGCATGCCGTCACAATCAAAATGACTAAGAGAAGGCTTTTTGCAAAATATAACACATTATTTAATTAAGTATATCTACGAAAACAAATTACTAATTAGCATGTAAAAACACTTTTGAACGAATTTTCTTATTTGAACTGAAAGAAAAGGCAATTACTTACCCAGTGCTACTTCGTTGTTATTGTAAAATGGGCACTTCTGCAGTGAATCACGACATATCACTGTGCAAGTGAATGTTTTAATATAGATGGCGCTGGCAAACAAAAACTGTTTGTCAAAATACTTATGAGCGCTACGGTATCTCATATTTTAGTAGTCCCAAATGAAATCACCTAGCTACAAAGCCACGCAGACACTTACTAATACAAAACGGTGAAATTGTATTGCAAATACTGCATATTTTAGTTATCAACCGCAATTTTCACACTTTCTTATTTAAATTACACTGACACAAACTCCATTAACACATGTTAGATGCAAGTAAAATTGAAAAAATTATGAAAGGATGCACATTTCAGAAAACTAATGGCGCAGAATGTATTTTCGTTGCTTATGTTTTACGGCACAAAAACGGCCCAGGTCATACTACATCTGCACCTACAGTTTTTCCAGGAATACGAAAGTCTGCTGTCGAGGCAACCAAACTCCGGACTAAGGTGGGAATTAAAACGGCACGTGTTCTATTACTATTGGGAGTCGAACTCGGGTTAATGGTACGATAAACGAATGCATTGTCACCGTAAGGCAGTGGATCTAAATTTTTCCGAGGAATCTTTTAATGCTTCGGGATCCAACCCCGGGACGTCAGTGAGCAGCTAGTCGATAAGCGTTCTGTTTTTGGACTGTTGGGAGCCGAATCACTTTTAGGGGCACGCTGCGTAAACACGTAACCACTGCGCCATTGTAGGGCCACAAATGGCGTGGAACTCCAGTGCCTATCACACTTGGGAACGATTACAATCGGTTTATATGATTACGATTACCATAGTAGGATTATGATTACGATTACAATTACCTATGCACCAAAATTCAGATTATGATTTTGATTATGATTGCAGTCAATTTTCATTTTTTGATTACGACTACGATCATGAATGTACATAATAAACATGATTACGATTACAGATCATAATCACCATTACATGCACGCAATCAGAAATAATCAGTTCGATTACGATTATAATCATAGCGATTATGATTACATAAGAATTTCAAAAAATTATTGCAATAACGATTATGATTAAAGGAAATTTAAAAATATGATTACGATTATAGTGCAGATTGCAGCTATTTCAAAACATTCGATTACGATTACAGATGCGACTACGCGAAAATATAATCAATTATAATCGGTTATAATCACCTAATTACGATTACTCGGAGTCTGGTACCTATATCTGGTTCATTATCAGAGGAGGGGGAATTAATTAATTACCTTTTGTATTGATACACATTTTTTGCGATTTTGATAAAAGAACATTTGTGTTTCCCTAGAAATTTTAGTTTCACAATAAAAAAGTGAATATTAAAAAAATGTTGAATTATTGCTTACCAGGGGGGAGGGGTGTGAAATGGCCATAATATTGCTTGCATAGTACTTGAACTCCCCAACTCTTTTACTTTATTTCCTAAAATATATAATTGCACAGGCTGAATTTATGCTACAAAGGAACCCAGAGAAAATTTCTAAGGCGTCAAAAAATTTTAATCTATTGCTGTCTTTCAACGAATTAACTATTAAAATATAATAACAAAACATGATAATAATGATATGTGACGTTGTATGGTTCCATAGAGTGCAAAATGAAGATAATTACTTTAAAACAAAATCTATGTGTAACAATTTATATTGTTATATAGTATATATAATATTATAAAATAATATAAATGCGTAAATATATATATATATTTATTTATTTATCATAATATAAATATATATAGATATTGTAATATTATTTTATTGAAATAATTTGATTAAGCTGTTTTTGTAAGTATAATACTATTTTCTATTTCATGTGTATGTTGGTAGGTCGATTTTCCTGAAGGGGGGCGCAGGCCGTTCGCCTAGAGCGCCAAGTTTGCTTGCGCCGGCCCTGCATATATATACATCATTGTTTTTTGTATACAGAATTACAATTTGTTCACATGTTAGTATACTTTGCAGAGTGTAAAAAAGTTTTCTGAAGTAAATGCATTCTAATTCTGAGTAATCTAATTTTTCCATACGGTATAATATTATCCCTATTAAAACGAAATAATGATTCACCAGGGATTTTCAATTTTTGACAGAACATTTTTGTCACTGGAGTAGATTTATATTTATTTTATATAAATCGAACACTACGCAGATTAAATCAAACAACAATGTCAATCAATCAACGTTTATTGGCGTAGTGATACCAACGCCGATGGTATGGCGTGATTAGATGGTGAAACGTTCGAAAGAAAATAACTATTTCTGCCTTCGGTGGGACCTGAACACACGACCTTCCACTTTCCGGGCGGAGGCTCTACCCACTGAGCTATGAAGGACAATATATAATCTAATAGTATATATACGTTCGTAAAGAGATTATATATTGTCCTTCGTAGCTCAGTGGGTAGAGCCTCCGCCCGGCAAGTGGAAGGTCGTGGGTTCAGGTCCCACCGAAGGCAGAAATATTTATTTTCTTTCGAACGTTTCACCATCTAATCACGCCATACCATCGGCGTTGGTATCACTACGCCAATAAACGTTGATTGATTGACATTGTTGTTTGATTTATATTTATATTATTAAAACAAATAATAACAACGTTTCGGGAGCTACCTGCTCCCTTTATCGAGTGAAGAAGGCTGAAGAAAGGAACAATGAAAAGTAGAAAAACAAACATAGAATACAAAACAAAAGACAAAAAATAATAAAACGTTGATTTTTAAGTCGCGAGGGAATAAAGATATGGAGGAAATAAAATATGGAGAGACAATTGATGGTGGGAGTGAGGAAAATAATTATCTAAGAGCGTTTATTTGTAAAAAGTCTGTAAGGTTCTTGAAGCGATTTAGATTGGCTTACGAAAAAACGTTTTATTCTATGGCTTTCGAATGATTCCAAAAAGAGTCTGCTGCATAGATTTGTGACGCCTTGATGTAAAGGGTTTTTAATTCGATTCTAGTTGAAATGAAATCTGTTCATACTTTTTCATTTTTAGGTTGTGGCTGAGATAGTATTTTTTAAATAAGGTGTGTCCCACCGAAATAAAGCCACCCTGATTATATGCCATAACTGGACACGAAACAAACCGATAAGAACGAAACAAATATATTAAGAAAATCTATATACAAATACATATTTCCAAGGAGTAACTCACTCCCTGCCCCACCTGGGCAGGAAAAAAAATGGATGTGTAAAAAAAGTGGGGAAAAAGTGTCCCGCTGAAATAAAGCCACAATCCTTATTAGTGTTTTGGGTAACTCTCAACATTCGAGCTGCTACAGGTAAACAGGTTTATGACGTCAGGAAGTTGTCAAATAACTTACCTGTTCTATCCCAGTCGAACGTTGTGCAGACTTCAGAAGGTTGTATTTTCTATTTGTCCTGCAGTATTGCAATGGGGAAAGGCAACCCAGCTATCAGAGTTCGAGAAAGACCAAATAACAGCTTTTAAGGAACAAGGTCTTTCACATAGACAAATATCTAAGCAAATCAAACGATCTAAAACCGTAATAGACAATTTTGTGCATCAGGGCATTGCGTACAGGTATAAAAATAGGAGGTGTACAGGCATAAAAATGACTTCCAGGCAGGAAAAAGGTGTTGTGCATCTTCTTTCACAAGGTGGTATTTCCCTCAGACAATTGGCCAAAGAGGATAACATCCCTGTGACAAAATCAACTCTGTCACGGATTGTAAAACATGCAAACAACTTGCGATATAAAAAAAGGAAACAGCAGCCCATGTTGAAAGCTATCCACAAGCAAAGGATAGTAGATTGGGCCAAATATCATCAAACCTGGAAAGACCAGTGGCATCGTGTTATATTCTCAGATGAGAAAAAACTTAATTTGTATGGCCCAGACGGCCTTGCATTCTATTGGAATGATATGAGGAAAGAAGAGGAAATCTCCTCCAAAAGACAGTAAGGTGAAGGCTCATTAATGGTGTGGGGAGGCTTTGGCTATAGTGGTAAACTTAACTGGCTTTTCCCTTAGGCCGCATAAAGGCTACCGATTACCAAGAAATGCTAGAAGCCCATTTAATACCATTTACAGAGAGAATTAGTGGCTCAAGTTGGATTTTCCAGCAAGATAACACCCGCATTCACGTTGCAAAACCCTCTTGTGAATGTTTTTTGCATAATGGGGTGCATGTCATGGAGTGGCCTGCCCTTTCCCTTGATCTTATTTCCCAAGAAAATGTGTGGGGGTAACCTCAGTAGGGCTGTATATGCCAATGGCAGACAGTTTCAGTCTGTGGCAGAATTGAAGGCTGCCATCATTGAAGCCTGGGATAATATTGATGCCATTGTCCTCCAGGGATTGGTAAATGATATGCCACATCGTGTTTCTCAAGTCATATATAATCATGGCGGATATATTGACTATTAACAGTAGTGGCTTTATTTCGGCGGGACACTTTTTCCCCTCTTTTTTTACACGTTCATTTTTTTTCCTGCCCAGGTGGGGCAGGGAGTGAGTTACTCCTTGTAAATATGTATTTGTATATAGACTTTCTTAATATATTTGCTGCGTTCTTATTGGTTTGTTTCGTTGCCAGTCATGGCACACAATCACGGGGGCTTTATTTCGGTGGGACACACCTTAATTCAGTAAATTTTATTCTCTCTCTCTCTCATTGATATCTGATGTATTTTGTATAGTTACATTTATTACATTTGTTTCATTTGTTACATTTATACTGAATTGGATTTTGTTATTTACCATTGTAAAATTGAATAGAAAATGTGAAGGGTGACTCATTGTTAATTTTTTATTCACTCGTCTAGTTTTGTTGAGTCAGGTTGTATAAATATATGTATTTTGTATCAGGCTTCGTCAGACTTTCTTCTTTAGTCCTTTTTCAATATAACCCCTGTTGATGGTGCATCAATCATAAATATTATCACTTGTCTTACCTTTTGTGTTATTTAGTATACTGAGAGTAAGTTGCTGTATTTCATTGTGCTGTCGACTAAATAAAGGATTATTGTTATTAAATATTAAGAGAATTTTAAATGACACCGAAGAGTCTTTTATAATCCACCTTACAAGCTAATAAGAGTTTCAAATGCTTCGTATTACTTTCAGAAGTTAAGCTAACTTTATACATTTATTCTCTAATCAATCTTCTAGAGTGGGTCTTCGTGAAAGCTAGCGCTTATGGGAGATAAATTTTAATATATAGCCTAAAAATATATATCTGCAAAGAAGAGTTGTTAATATTAAAGCTACCGAATAAATACAGGGCTATAGTCTAATATGCAGAAGTTTTCTATTGCATTTTCTGAGAAGTTTCTGTGCAAGTGTAATATTTCGCAAATCTTTGCCCGTAATTTAATTTAAATATTTTATTTTAAACGAGTAGAAGTTCCTCGAGATCGCTTAAAACCGTAGAATTGAATTTTGACCTCGGAGGTTTTCAACAGCTCATATAGCACTTCATGTTTTTTATACGTGCTAGATTTAAAAGAGGATATTAATTTTCGTTTTGAATTATTTTTGCGAAGAACCAATACCAATTTCTTCATAATAAAAGCTGTTGTATAAGCGATTGTTTCTATTAATAAAATTAAATAACACTACTATTAATTTTCTATCTTAAAAACTCATACATACTCAAGCATATATAAATATGCTAGTCGAAAAGTTGCAAACTTATGAAAGAAAGAAATCACAGGAAACGTACAAACACCCGGTCACAAGTTAATATTATTATATCATATATATACTTATATTAATATGTAATATTATATATACAATTATATTAAGGTAATTAGTTAAACGTAGGTTAGCCTCTTGATGCAGTGGACCTTCTAAGAACATTATATGTATTAAATTATTTGAGAAATTTTGGGATTATTCAAACAAAGTAAAGTAGACAAGTATATTAAATTTAAACATCGGTCGAAATTCTGCAAATGGCGAATTAGAGGTCCATATATAGAAAGAGCCGAAATTGTTTGACAGAGCAAAAAACTGAATAGTTTCTTAAATGAAATTATTTGAAATGTGTTTTCCAGTATGGATAGAGATGGAATTGCTTTTCGTTTATTCTATTTTTAAAGATAGTTGCGGTCGAGAAGCCATGCTTCAAGAACGTGACCGTCGCTCGCTGCGGAAAGGGTTGAAATCATGATATCCAGTATGTTGAAATAACAAACAGTTATTTTGACACTGGCGTAAGGTTTAAAAACACGACGTTTCGGGAGCCAACTGCTCCCTTTGTCAAGTGAAGGCAGAATGAAGAGTTCGTGAAAGTCCTAAGCTTATATACCCGCATGTTGGGAATCCCCATCTGACGCCATTTGGTGCGGAGCATTTCCAGCTGGGGAAACCCTCGCCGGGAAAGCCCCCGCACCCGACGATGTCAGATGAACACCCCCAACTCGAGGTTTTGCAAAAATCCTGTAAGGTTCTGGTAGAGGTTTTGCAGTGTTTATTGCACGACTCCTCAAACCGTAGGTTTCCCATGATTCCAGAAAAAGTCTACTCCCCAGATTCATCACATTCTGATGTAATATTTTCATCGAATGCCAATCTGGTTCGTGACTCTCTCTGAAGACATGTTCAGCCAACTGGCTTGAATTGTCTCCCCTAGCTACCGCACGCATATGCTCCTTCCCTCGTAGACGTATCGATCTTCCCGTCTGTCCAACATACACCGTATCACAGTCTCCACACGGTATTTGGTGCATAGCACCAGATTTTTCCTCCTCAGGGACACCATCCTTAACTTTAAGTAATTGATAACGCAGGGTGTAGACAGGTTTGTAGTAGGTCTTAACATTCACACGACCGAGAATTCGAGACAGTTTTTCTGAGACACCCGCCACATTTGGCAAAACCACTGATGTCTTCCTGGTCTCATCTTCTACATTCCTGTTTCCACCACTAACACCACATTGGTTACGAGCGATAAATTTAGTCGGGTAACCGTTCTTTTTCAACACGCTTTTGTTGCGTCGTAATTCAACATTGCTAAGGTCATCATTACAACAATGTGTAAAGGCTCGTCGGTGCAAGGCTCTAATTACAGATGCTTTGTGTGATGCCGGTTGATGAGAACCAAAGTCAAGATACCTATCAGTACGCGTTAGTTTCTTAAACACCGTAGTCAACAGTCGCCCATCCCCATCTCTATTTATCCGAACATCTAAGACGGGTAATGAACCGCTATCTTCTTCCTCTAACGTAAATTGAATATGAGGGTTCAAGCTGTTCAAATAGAGATAAAAATCAGCAACTGAAGACCTTAGTTGGATAACAAACGCATCACCGACGTATCGCTTTCACACCTTGACACAGTAAATACACCCATCTAAAGCACTGTTTTCAAACGTCTCCATGCACAAATTTGCCACCACACTCGAAACAGGCGACCCCATCGCCGTACCTCTGCTCTGTCGGCAAAATCTACCCTTGAAGCCGAAAACAGTGGAATTCAAACAGAATTCTAACAGGCCACATATCTCTTCCGGACAAAGGCTAGTTCTTTCTTCCAGGCTTCCATCATGCCTTAGTCGCTCCAATGCTGTTGATACCGCCAAATCTGTTGGAATGCAGGTGAAAAGTGAAACTACATCAAAAGACACCATGGCATCATCGGGAGCGATTTCCACATTTCTTATAGAGCAAATAAACTCCTCAGTGGTAGATACCGACCGTTCAGAGGATCCAACAAGAGGACATAGTATACCTGTAAGATATTTAGAAAGTGCATATGTTGGCGAACTACAAAAACTCACAATAGGTCTAAGAAGAATATCGTGTTTATGGACTTTTGGGAGTCCATAGAACAATGGTATTCTTCAAGATGACAACGGAGTCGCGAGTAAAGTTTCTCATCCAGTTTCGACTCTTTGTGAAGTTTTAGCAGGCAACCATTCATCTGCCTCTCAATACAACCAGTAGGGTCTTTATCTACAACGGAATAGGTATCGCCATCATTTAAAAGTGACATTACTTTATCATCGTAAACCGACCTATCCATCACAACAGTAGTACGACCCTTATCTGCCGGTAAGACCACAACCTCTTCACTGTCAGTGAATACGCTGTTTAATGAGTAGTTGAGATTGAGAGAACATCATGGGATCGAATATATCACCTTTTACATCATCTTACATTGCTAACAAGTATGTGCGAAGCTTATGGTGCACAATAGATCCTGCCGTCAAGTATTTTCATTTTTTGTGTTTTAATTTTTTTTACGAATTTTTCCTCTTAGGATACTTTGTATTAGTTTTGCCAGATCTGAAGATTAAAAAATAGCAAACTGTGCTCCAAAAGTAGCAGATTTGAACTATTTGTAGCCCAAAAATAAAAATGAATTATTTTGCAACTAGTAGTAGCTCCAATCAGTGGCGTAGCTAGATATTTTTCCGCCCGGAACGAATGACTTTCATTGCCAATAAATAAACCCCAAACTGTGGTAACAAAACAAAAAAATAAATTTTATTTTTTAAAGGCTAATTGCCGCCCACCTTTCCTCCCCCAGCTACGCTAGTGGCTTCAATAGCAGCCTACAAAAAAGATGGGGGCTCCGGTCCCCTCCGATATGACTCTTTCATGCCACATTTCAAGTGCCCTCAAGTACACTCTCTGAATATGGAATATCGTAATTGTATTTCCAATAGCAGCCTAGAAAAAGGATGGGGCTTCGGGCCGTCCCCGATATGCCCCCATGATATGTCTGGAGATTTTTTTAACCCCAAGATGCGCTCTTTCTTTTCCCCGCTCATTGATTGTTTTCGATGTTTGAGCGTAACAAATATATAAGCACGTCAACATAATCATTTGTATACTTGCATTTCTGAGCGAAAAATATAACGAAAATTGAATGGAATGCAACTTAAACTTAAAATATTAGCTTAACTGTAGAAAGAACTGCCAAGTTAACGATTTTCCACGGTATCCCGAAGTGTACAATCTAAACTTAAAAAAGCACGCACCATTATAATCAAGAGAGGATACAGACTTTCATTTTGAGGGAAGTGGGGGTTAAGGACAGAATTTGCCATGGTCTTGGAATAACACCCTTCATTTATCATGAAAGTTGGAATTTTTTACAGTGAAAAATATTTTTTTTTTTGGGGTCATGATCCCTGTACCCGCTCTTGATTATAATTACGTACTGTAACACAGGAAAATAGAAAAATTGACCTCACTATGCATGCTTCACTATGCATCACTATTCATCACTATGTGCATGGTTTACACCTTCGAGCCTATATAGCGTATATATGCTCGAAGGTCTGCACAGAACTGCAATGTTAAACGAGTTTCGGAGTCACGTGACGTCCAGTCTAGTACATACAAGATCTCTGTGATTAAAAAGTACCAAAACGAGAATTGAACCACAGCGATCTTATTTGAATTAAACGAGTATCGAATATGTTATTTTTTAGTAAAACTATCGTTCACTGTGAATAGAAATATTCAAAAAACAAAATTTGTATTGCAGTATTATGTAATACTAATAATATTTTGTGATTTTATATATGAAAATAAGAAAGTAGCTATTTTTCATATTTATAGCCTGAATATAATTAAAAATATCCCAATAAGTAGCGTGTCGCCGAATTCGAAATTTTTGTAGCGAGAGCATTTAAAACATCGCCCAGTGCGCTACTTGTAGCCCAATCTGGCACCACTGCTTTGGGTAGTTCTGCTTCAAGAACTAAAAACTAATATTCCTAATTTTTTCGCTACACGGTTTTAGTTTCAAGAACTTTTAAGTTAAAATAAGTGATGACAGTTATTGCACTAGAGCAAAAATTTCCCAATATCGTCGTTCTAATTAATGCAACTTTCTCTTCAACGACGGTATTCTCTGATCTTGGCAAATGTTTTACAGAATTATACATATTCAGATTAACTTTTTTCCTGTTTAACGTCTTGTTTTCCCTGTCCCTCGAAGGCGTTGATGGGGGAGATTAATGTATTGCAATTCGGAATGCAAAACTTGATGCTATATGGTCTAAAAACTAGATGTTTTTCTTTTAAAGTATCTAAAGAAGGAAAGACCATACCAGGCGGATAAAAGCAACTGAATAGGACGAAGTATTGGTTTAGCAACTAAATAGGGCGAAATATTGACTTAGCAACTGAATAGGGCAAAGTATTGGCTTAGCAACTGAATAGGACGAAGTATCGGCTTAGCAACTGAAAGATCATTGATGTAACCCATCTTATATTTTTTCTACAACTTCTAAAAAGTAAAAAACAAAATAATTAGAATTTGCAGAATACATTTCGAAAATTACATTGGAATTAATTAGGCGTAACTTACTCATTATAAAAGTGGTTGTCTGTTAACTATCTTCCTTGGGAATAACTTGAAAAGTCAGTTGACAGTGTATCATTCAGTGAGTACGTAAATTAATTGGCTGTGGATTGCTCTTGAATTGACATTCGGGAATAACGATGTGGAAGTCTGAGCGCCTTTCCAGATAGCTATTCCCAATGTGCCTATTCTGTCATCATTCAACATCAAATACGAGTGGGTTCCATCCATTTGAAAGGGAACCAAATTTATTCAATTAGCTTTAGTAAACCTAAACAGAAGTCATGGATTTTTGCTTTTCTGCCATTTTCAAGATTTATCTAAAAATAAATTTTTTAGCAAGACGCTAAATCTCGAGGCAAGATGTTAATTTTGATGGATAATATTTCTATAGTTAAATAAAAGGTGTCTGAGCACCAAAGTTGCAAACATCTAGGAGAGGTAGGGTACACCTAGACGAACAATACTTTTCATAGAACCTAGGGTCGCAACCCCCTCACAGCGCCAGTTCTAAAACCGTCCAGCATGCCCAAATAGTGACAACCAGTACATGAGAAGCGCAAAATGCGATGTCCTAATCATCTATGCACTTCAGCAGCTAACCTGAGTTTATCTGGTGCTTTTCATGAACTGGTTGTAAATATTCGTTCATCCTGGACGGTTCTAGAACTTGCGCTCTGAGTGGTTTGCGACCCTAGGTTCTATGACAAATATTGTTCGTCTAGGTGTACCCTACCCCTCCTAAATGTTTGTAACCCTGGTGCTGAGACACCCTGTATATGTTTTATAATATAGAAAAAAAAAATCTTCATTTATTAGTGTTTCATGGAACTTTGAACTCTTTATTTAATAAAAATTTGTTTCTATATAACTCATGGAAAGCTATATCGAAGAAATTTTTTAAGTAAAATCGTATCTCGCTCAAAACCATTTCAAAAAAACTAAAATCAATAAATCTCACTTCATCTTAGGATATTAAATCAATATATTACATGTTATTAGTGAATTAATGTTAATTATTTCAACGTGTTACACGGTTAGCTTAATCAAAAGGTTTGGAAATTTTTTAATTTTGAAAATTTTTCTTAATAAATAAATTTTTTAAAATAAAACTTAACTATTGGACTATCATTACATTTAGGCGAGAAGCACTTCCAGTTTTCTATATGCTTCTTAATTTCATTTGTATGAGCAAATATGCATCATTATACCCATGCATCTATGTTTCAACACTAAACATTTTTTTATTTCCAGTGGCAAGGAATTCGGCATACAAAGTAAAAAAATATAATGAATTAATAGCATTTTCCCATTCGGAAATTTGCTTCCCAGTATCGCCCCTTCTCAGTGCGAAGTGTTTCGCATAGCTAAATATGTATTCTGTTCACGATATCATCGCCGCCACAAAGTGGGAAATTTGAGGCACGCATATATATCCATGAACGTTATAGAAGGAGATTGTAGTTAATAATTCGGATCTCTTTGTCGGAGGTAGTTCACCGGTATTCCATTGTAGTATTAGATTCACAGGGACCATTTACAACACTACATATACAATATAATATTTTGTATGT
>QLNU02007305.1:0-25086 GCA_006491805.2 Dysdera silvatica | reverse complement strand
CAAGTCTCTCAAATCATGAAGTACTTACTCTCTTCCCAAAATAAATAAACGAACTTCGACGACAAATCGATTACACCCAGCCTTCAACCAAACTTTAAAACACGTTCCACTTTCAGCACATACAAGCCTACATGTGTTCAGTAAAATCCAGAAATTAGTGTTTTAATCATCACGATCTAGAATTAAATTATCTCCTTGTTAATTAAACCTCTGACGCGCTTTCTTGTTCTTTATTTCTCCGACCCTTTTTTTTTCTTCTTCCAAATTTTTGATTGGTTGGTTGGGATTTCTACAACGAAAGAACGGCAAATGCCATTCTCTCTCTCTCTCTTTTAAATATTATTTAAAAGTGTTTTAGATTTCCACTGAGCCTCAAAACGAAGCTAAATAAATGAAGTGGTTTCTTCGATCAGTTTCATCGTCCATTTTTAAAGATGTTGATGTGGAAATGCGCAAAACACGTTATATTTATATATAATATTATATTTATATATAATAATTTATATAATAATATACATTTCTAAAGCCTCACGTGCATCTTTCAATATACAGCAGTCCGTTAATCCGAAAACCCGGTTAATCCGATTTTTTTTTTCAGTCGGCTGCCGTATCAGCCAACTGGAAGAAAAAAAACTAAAATTTTATGATTAATTAAACATAAAAAAAGATTAAAGAAAAACAATTGACAATTATGTATAAAATATTAATAACAATTGTATGTTTATCAGTTTTAAGTAAAGTTTTTCTCTTGGAAATATTCCCTATCTCACCCATGTTAAAATGAACTCGCTTTACGCGATTATTTCTCGGAATCAATTAATCGCTTAAGTCGAGGGATACCTGTAGATGATTGATTTTAAAATCGATACGCTGTAAAATATTGTTTAGATAATCGATAGATGATAATTCAGTTTCAGTCGAAGCGTTTTCAATTTTGCGGGAATATTGTGTGTTGCTACTGCTTCACAATTTTTCGCATACCATGACACAAAAATTCGAACACTGTTTACAACTTCTTCTTGTAGCTAAAAGCAGTTTGTTTTGGCTACTAAAAGTGGCCGCATGCATATTTTAAAGTCCGTTATTGTCTACGGAATGAACTATAAACACTGTGGCGTTACAACATCAGTAACTGCAAGCAAAATATAATAAAAACAGCCAATAAAGGGGGGGGGAGTCCCATGGACATATACCCCACACGTTTTAATAGTGTATTATTGATGCAACCTTTCTACATGGAGTCTGGAAAATGAACACAAAAGAATTTTGGGGGACATGCGTAAAAAATAAGCGTAGTAGATCAATAGGTATTGGCGTAGTAGATCAATAGGTATTGGCGTAGTAGGCCAGCGGGATCTGGGCCCATCCTATAATTTTAAAAAAAAATCAATTTTGCATATAATGTATATAATACGTACTTATCCCCTCCCCCATTTTGAAAACCCTACGCTGTGGACTAAAATGATTTTCTTGAGTTTCTATAAATTTATCTAAACCTAAACTTAACGTAGCGTCCATGAGGAGGAATATAGGTAATTACAGTAAAACCTGCCTAAGTGACCACCTTTGGGACGGAACTGCAATGGTCGCCATAGACAGGGGGTCCCTATACACGAGAGACTTTGGCATAAATGCAACTAAGTCCCTACTAGTTACCTCTTATAAAAAGTGGTCACTTTGTTTAGGTGGTCAATTCACAAAGGTGGTCGCTTTGTCAGGTTTCACTGTATTACTTTTCGGTACGCCACAAGAGAGATACTTAAATATACGCGGTAGAACTTGCATATATCTAATGCAGAGGGAAGGAGGAAAAAACTGAGAAAGGTTTCTATATACTGGGTGTTCGTAAACTGTTTTGACAAAGTAAGAGGAGTGATAGTACCCATCAAGAAACAATATTTGCCATAGAACCTAGGGTCGTAAAACACTCACAGCACCAGTTCTAAAACTGTCCAGTATGAACCAAGTTTTACACAACCAGCGCATGAGAAGCGCAAAATGCGATGTCCTAATCATCTATGCACTTGATCAGTTGACCTGAGTTGTATCTGGCGCTTCTCATGCACTGGTTTTTAAATATTTGTGCACGCTGGACGGTTTTATAAATTGCTCTGTGAGTGGTTCGCAATCCTAGGTTCTACGACAAATATTGTCTGTCTTAATGGGTACTACTACACCACCCCTCTTATTTTATCAAAACAACTACCGAACACCCTGTATAACGCACGTCATACATACAAAAATGCAGGGAACAACGTTAGTTCCCATCAGTAGACAGGTTTTACAGTATCTACTACGGAATTCAAACCATCTCCCATTTGTTGATTTTTCTTCGTGCACGTGAAACTTCCTTTTTAAATTATTCAATAACAAGAACAATTACACTCGATGAAACAATGCGAAATAAATCTTCAGTATCAACACGTACATGACTTGCCTATGCTAACCTTGGTTCATTCCTTGCCTTAAATCTGTCCTTGGCGTGTGTTTTTTTTTTGTTTTGTTTTTTTGTTTTGGTTTGGTTTTTTTTTTTGGTATTGGTCCTCAAGACAGATGGAAATGTTTTGAAAAAGCGGCCAGTGGAAATCTTGTTTTTACAATGAGTGCTGACACATTAAAAGGTAATGTACACTTCCTCACGTAGCTATGACATTTCGGATTCATGTATTCGATGTCATGTTTATCATTTTCTGTTGAAAGCAATGCAGAACCAACTGTCCACGTTTTTAGCATGCGAGTGATAGCGGACATCGATTTTTTTTTAACGATGAAAATTATCGATATGTCAGTCAACAGCTTTTAAACGGAGATCGAATGAATTTCTAAATAAACACATTTCCATTTATTAGTCAACAGTTATATAATTTGGACTTCCATTCTCGTAGAGGTCCCCAAACTTTTTAATTTGGGGACCAGTTTACACTCTTCAAGATTGAGCATCCCCTTATGCTTTTAAAAATTGAGGGCTACAGAATATTTTTATATCGATTATTTCTATCGACATTTACTTCTTAGAAATCGAAACTATTTGAATAATATTATGAAAATAATTTTGACTACGGAGCGGCCAAAAAATATCGGGGGAGAAGAGGAGGTGCAGGACATTCCATAAGAAGCATTACACTAAAGGTATAGAGAAAGAATCAGAGAGGTGCTAAAAGTACTCCTATTTTTAAAATAGGATTATTTTTAGAGATTATGTTTCACTTTCAAAAAAAAATTTAATTTATACTTTCATGGATGCATACTATCCGAAATTTACATTAATACTTTTTTTTTTTTTATTACATAAGGCGAGAAGAACGCAAAACGTTTCTGATAATGAATTTTTCATCGTACATACGATTTTACTCGCGTAATTACAATCGCTCTGAGGAATAAAATTGGCAACACGGGCCCCACCGAATTTATTTTGACGGGCGGTATAGAACCAGGACGGATCCAGGCGTGGTGTAGGGGCGTCCCTAGAATAATTTCTGATTTTAATATAATATATAACTTCTCTACTTTCCGTTTTAATCTGATATTGCAGCATAATCTCATTCCGTGCTTACATTCATATTAGTACATTCACTTAAGCACATAGGCGTAGCCAGAACTTTCGTAAAGGAGGGGTTATATATAGACTCACTGCGGGAAGGGTTACAGAGCTATAACTCATATATTCCTATGTTAAATATACAAAATTTCATTGCAATGGGGGGTTACAACCCCCAAAACCACGCCCCTGGCTACGCCTATGCTTGAGCATGGAACTTCAAATTTTCTACCCATGTTGCAAATCCATTTGGCGTTTCTTTCGGCGCAAACTGGGTTAAGGCAACCCGTGAATATTGCTTTTTTATTTTTTTAAACCTTACATTACAATCCCACGCGCATTTTTTCCTTACAGTTGTAAGAGCAGAAGCTAATATATCCGTGATATTTAAACATTTAAAACATCGGTTTAATATCATTTGGATGAGAGGAAAAACAATCGTGACAGGTAACAATTTTGAAATATTTTGAAAGTTTGTTTTTTAAATCAATGAATTTCGTTTTAAAGTAGTCGTCTGTATCCCAAATCTGAATTCGGTAAAAGGAAAAAAGAAATGAAATTTATTTTTCCTCTTCGAGAAAAAAGTTGATGATAAAATGCATTTCTGATGTAGGATTTTAAAAATTACTCACCTCATTGCCATTCCCGAATCTTTGAAAGAAGGCTGATCCGTGAAGTCGTTCCTCTTCATAGGGTCCATTCTGGTAGCTGACTGTCGAATCTCTTCTAGGTTCCAGTCCGAGAGTGTCCGCAGTTTTAAAGTTTCCTTGCACACCAGCTAACTGGTAATGGTCGTCCAACGACCCTGAATGGTTCGATGGAGATTCATCGGTGCCTTTGCAGTATACCACCCCACTCGGGTTAACGTGGATGCTAGGCGTACAACCCATGAATAATTGAAGAAATATCAGAGGGAGAAGGAGGAAGAAACTATGGTGCTCTGTATCCGCTATTGTTGGTGCAGAACTTGTCCAAACTCGGCATGCACACAGAGGAATACCACAATAACCACCGTTCTTGAATAGTCAACATTTTCAACAACTAACCATGATCCAGCAGCTGACAAAAGATTATCTTCAACGATCTGTCAGCATCGTCTGTCAACAGCAGTTAACAATTCTTAGGGAAATGTTCGAAAGGAACTACGGTTTTTCCAACAATGGAGGAGACTCACTGTTGGGAAAATTTATTTGTTGGCAAGAGTTCTTTATAAAAAATTAATACGCTGAGCAAGAAATACTCAATGTTTATTAAAGTTTTCCTGGTTCCTCATAGCATGGGTCTTTGATATTACAGCGCTTCGTTCACGAAGTCGAAAAGGATAATTTTAGCACTGAACAAGGATTTGCTGCCTTCCGCGTTGAAAATAAAACAAAAGAACCTCCGAACGGCTTTTTCCTATGCAAGAACGAAATTTTCGAAAAATTTCCCCCCAGCTTGTTTACATGCGCTTGTTCATGCGAAGTAATTATAATGTCAACTATACATTATAACACAGCACCGGACGATTTTTTTCATGTACGTTCTTTCATTTTACACTGCAAACTAAAATCCCAGAGAGGTATAAGATCCGGTAGCCTATGCAGCGATTACGGCAATACAGCTAAAAGGACTTCTCGCTTTCTTATACATTATTTTTCCCGCGCCTTTTTCTTCATAACCTTAGGAACAATTCTTTTCATTTAAAATGGATTGCAGGCCGTAAAGTCTTGAAACAAGGACGTCACAGATAGGTTTCAGTGACTTCTGTGCAGAGCGTACTGCTGTGCTTGTATTCTATACAATCCGGGAAGAGCCACAACACGAGATCTCAGAATCTTAGCGCCAACTGCACGTTGCGTTGCATCTGTTGGTTAGACGCGGAAACCCAGCGCTTCCGTAGCGAGATAGGTGCCAATTCTCTCAGCGCCATCTATTGCCAAGATGTGAAACTATTTTAGGGAAGTTTTAAAAATTTCTACTTTAAAATAGAATTTTTGGATCAATGTTATTTCCAAGGGAATTTTCTTTCTCCGTTGGTATCCGAAAATAAAGTTTGACCACATTCAACGTGTAATATGAGATGATAGGAATCATTATAGGAAAATTCATAATGGGGGGGGTAATAGGCCAGGGTTTAAGCTGCAGTCGCATTTTTCGCAAAATGCGACGAGTTGCTCGAAAATGCGAAGAAAAAATTATTGCCCATCGCGAAAATGCGACAGGCGTTTTTAACCACATTTTATTCTCTGAAAACAGAATTCAGGGATTCCAGAATATCCCACTTCAGCAATCTTTTCTTGTTCCTTTTTGTTTCCTCTTCAAAATTCTTAACAGCACCTGTTTGAACACCCCATCCCCTTACTTATTATTCAATGGGGGGGACTATAATTGGGGTGAGGGAGGGCAAGTTGACCATGTCAGAGAACCACACAGAGGGAGCCCCCCACACACAGTTGTCTTCATACAATGACCCTATCCCCTTGAAAGTGGGGGGTTGCCATTTTCTTGGCCAACCCATGACCATAGGCTATGGCTACCGATGTCACCCCACTCCATCTTCCCCCATGGGCTAAAAATTCACTCAGAAGAATAGCCATGGATGGGAAAAGAACGATTTTATGAAGGAGGGGTCAAAATATTTTAAGATATTCTTCTGTGAAGGGTGATTTCAAGATTTTCCAAATTGTGGAAAGGTACTTGTGATTACTGGTCCCTCATTTCGCAAAATGTCGGGATTTAATGTAAGATGCGAGAAAAAAAATTGTGTTCACTGCAAAATAGCGACAGTTGTTAAATATCCCATTAAAAAAAAAACTTTACTTTACAGCGGTATTAGAAGTTAGCATTGCAGGAAAGACAGAGAAAATGTACCTAACTTCGAACGCTATAAAATAATACTTTATTAATTTTGTTTTTTACAAAACCCAGGAGCATAATAAACACGCACAAATTGTTATTAGTTTTGCTTCTTCTTGGAAAGAAGTTAACAATACAAAATTATGTTTTGTTTTCACACTGAAGTGGGAGCACAACAGTTTAATAACTTTGATAAATGTTTCATTGTCATTTTCTTAACCTTTAAGTATGTCTTACAGTAACCCCCCCCCCCTATATAATTTAGGACACGCAATGACAAATACCCACGTGCATACGCCACATTCAATCTTTGTTCGTTGGTCATCTCTTTGTCACAGAAATGAATGCTGATTGGTTGTGGCAGCACCAGAAGCACCTACTTGAAAAATTATTGTGGGTTCCAAAAATTTTAAATCGATTGACCCACGCCCTTTTTAAAAGGATGTAAGTGTAATTTAAATTTCATTATCAGATTATCTGGTACAATAAGATACTTGAAATGTTAAAATGAAGCAAATTATAGTTAATTATAGAAAAATATTTTTTCTCTAGATAGTTACCTATTTAATTTATTTTACTTTTGCAAGCGTATCATTATTATATACAACATACATATATCTTTGTTTCTAACTCAATTATCTTCATAAAGTAAAAAGTGTATAATTTACTTTTAGATCTTTTTTACCAATTTTAAAAATGCCAAAATTTTTGCCTTTAAATGATTTCTGAGTTAAAATTTTGTTTTCAGTATTTTAGAGGCTTTTGGGAGTGGCCTGTGTGGTCCTGGTGACAAAATTGCTCAAACGTCGCGTCGTACAAACCTTTTCTACAATTAGGAGGGTTCCTCCTGAAATGTATACATCCCTTATAGATTTACTATTGCTGCCCAAATAGTCAGATGCGTTCCGCCCACCCCTGTATCTCTTTAAAAAGAACTTGGCTGAAATAAAAGCTAGATTCCTCACGTACTCCCGAAGTGCTTGGGGAGGCACAACAACGTAAAAAGTAAAGACAGGGGTGGATCCCCCCAGCTATCGAAAGACAGGATGGTTCAACTTACTGGACAACATGTTTTCGCTTTCATCACTGTGACCGTTAAAGATTCTCGTCTCTGTGTGTAGAGCTACAGACTAAACTTTTGTATTTTCTATGAACCCAGACAAAATGAAGAATTTTCTTTAATGAAAGGTTCAGGGAACAGGATATAAATAATGAAAATCTTGAAGAATCGATGACGAAAAACTTTGTGCATATATTTCCATATATGTATTTTCCCCACGAGCAAAAATATTAGGGGTTCGAGAAACCCACAACAAAATTATTGAGGATTCAAAAAGTGTCTCGGACCCACGAAGTCGGCGTCACTGGGCAGCATACTTCAACTGTCATAATGTTGATGATGTCTCAACTCATACTGTATATTTCTTTTTTCATAAATACTTTAATATTTTCTAAAATAACTGATTCTCTATATTTCAAAGCATTGCTGATGTAAATAACTTTACTCGTGCGATTTTTCGAGCAATGAAAGCTACTAATATTTTTTAGCATTTTGCTACAACTTTTTTTCCCATTTTAGCATTTTTTTGAGCCAGCTTAAACCATGTTCGGCTCAATGAGGGGAGGGGTTATAGGGCTACAACTCACATTTTCCTATGTTAAAAATTCATATTTTCACTCATTGGTGGGTTACAAGCCCCACCAACACCCCTGCGTACGCCAATGATAGGAGTTTAAAGACGCCCGAGAGTTCGATTCTGTAGATTGAGGTAAAGGTTTCCAACCTCTAATACACTAATGATCTCTAATAATCTGCTACATTCCCTCTACAAGCCCCCAAATTTCTTGCTACACGCCCCTAAAACTCAAAGTTCATATGCCCGCTAAACGTTGAAATTACAAGAAAGAACACACACAAAAATGTTGCGCAAATTATTTTTCTATACTTTTTTTGCATAGGTAAATTGTAACAATCTTTTATGTGTAGCAATTTTTTAAAGAAAAATACAGATAAGGATACCGAGAAGTAGAAATGCACCACACGAAGTAAAATCTTGCCATCTCAAAAATTATCCACTGTCTGTGAATGGGTTAAATGTCCAAAAAGAAATACTTGAAATTTGTTTTCCTTCGAATAAAAATTAGCTTTTTGGGTAAATATAGACGAATTATTTCATTGCTACTGAATATTTTATTTCGTTTCTTTTCTTATAAGTACATTTTATAAGAAAAATTAAAATCTTGAAGGTAAATTTCACTGCCAAAAGAAGTTTGACACCCCACCCCCAACCAAATATTCTGGCAGACACCTTGGGGGTACGCAGAAGACCGGTTGGGGGTAAGTGAAAATAGTAATGTAAATGGCGGCAAACGTAAAAAAATAAAGGGTTAGCATGAGAACACAAAAACGAAATTATAGAGTTTTGGTTTCGAAGATACACTTATATAAAAGTCCAATAGTCTACTCACGAAATAAGAACCTCATTCATTGAAGGAAGCAGACCTGTAGTTAGGATGAAAGGGCAATTGGGGTAAGGCAAAGGACATATGGGGCAAGGCAAAGGGCATATGGGACAAGGCAAAGAACATGTGAGGCAAGGCAAAGGACATGTGGGGCAAGGCAAAGGACATATGAGGCAAAGCAAAGGGCATATGGGGCCAGGCAAAGGGCATATTGGGCACAGGGCACCAGGAAATTGTTATATATATATAAAAATAGCTTTATGGAGCAATTGGGGCCAGGCCCCTGCCGGCCCCGGTTTGACTACAGGCCTGGAAAGAAGTGTCAATTTGTGAAAAATTGTTAATTTTATGAAGACCAATTCAACGAACACCAGGCTATTCAAATGTTTGTCTGAAGAGATGGGCAGCCTCTATACTACAATACTTTTGCACAAAGAAGCATTGACGTAGTTAGATGATCTTGCGCCCCTTGCAGAACCGTTTAGAGTGTGATTCCTACCAGGTCTGTAGCCAAGATGAAAGGACAACTGGGGCAAGTCAAAGGGCATATGGGGCAGAGGGGTTATTCTATATCTATGAATAGCTCGATGCGGCAACTGAGGCCACGCCCATGCTGAGTTAGGCCTGTAGCCAAGCCGGGGCGGCTTGACTACAGGCCTAACTACTACTCACGGACCTATTTTCCCCTGCGAATTGTTTCAGCTGGTTTTAGGCCCGCGCCATTAAAATTGTGCCGCTATGTGTCACAGACGTCCCGTATTTTTGCCGCTTTAGTTTAAATGAGGCTATCACACGGAAGGCGGAAAAAATCGCGGGGGAAAAATCGCCGCAGGAAAAAACAGCCGTGGACAAAATCACCGACGAAAAGTTGGACACATATGTAATGCAAGATTTTTTTGGGAATTGGAAATGTTGATGCTAGTGCCAATCTGTACACCTGGGCTGTATTTTTCCGAATACGTGTTTTACCATACTAAATATTAAAGAAAATGTCCTTTTTTATTCGTTTTCTAGTAGCGAAGAAAAAAGTTGAGAAAACAGACATGGTTTATGTACGATTATAAGCACAAACACAATTCAGTCGATAAGCAACAACCTCCATAAGAGGTATGCATCGAGCCTGATGGAGAAATCGACAGAAACGAATAAAAAAAAGACACTTTCCAACGAGTTCGATGTGGTTAACCTAACTATACGTCCCGTTTTTAACGGGACCGTACCGTTTTTAGGTAGCCTGTCCCGTCGCCCCCAAGCACAGCTTCGGGGCGTCGAAATGTGCCGTTTTCAGAAAGAGAAACCATAGTATTACGTCGATGTGGGGCATGTTTAATACGTCTCACACATATGCAAGTCGGTCAGAAGCCTGCTGGCTCGCGCATCTTTCTTGACCATGATTGTTTTTTTACTAACGTGTGTTATTGTAGTCAATTTAATTCATTTTTTACGTGACCTCCTTCATTTTAAGAATGCCCAAACGAAAATGCACTTTTAACGTTAACTTACAAAGTACCCGTTTATAAAACAAAGAATTAACCTCCATCAGACGTCAGATGTGAAAAGTGTCGTACAGAATTTAGCATAGTCCATGGAGGTGCCAGAATTTATTAACATTTAAGATCAGAAAAACATAAAAATTACGTTATTTCTACCGCTTCGAATTCTTCGATGTTTAAATTTTTAAGAAAACGGATTCACCAACTTCGTAAGATCTGGAAGTTGCTGCGACAGAAGACGCCTGCTATCACAAGGTGCAAGAGAACCACAGTTTTCGCGCAAACGATTGTGCTTCTAACGTAAGTTAATTTAAGCATGTTTTGAACAGAAATTTAGATGTGCTCGTATGAAAACAGAAGCTAATATCGTAAATGTGTTAGAGTCAATAATAATAGCTGAATTAAAAGATCTCCTCAGCGAATGCAACCGTGTTAACTAATGCTTCAAACCACGGGTTCATGAAAATAGTCCCTGTTTTAGTCCGTTTCTTTTACCATACCAAGGAATACAAGTCAAACTTTTAGAATTTCAAGATCAACCGAGCGGGACATACATCAGCTGTTATTGTCAATTATCTAATGATAGTATTGACAGAAAATGAAAGAAAGAAATGAAAAAATAGAAATATTTTAATGGGCGAATTTAACCAAAATACCTACGTGGGAAAAAAATCGAAGTGTAATGGATATATTGAAAAGGGATTTATTAATTGCAACCAAGGTATCAGAAGTATCAATTGAGTATTCACTTACAACTACCTTACACCGAAAGAAAGTGACAGAATGGAACACTGGGAATGTTTCAACTGAAAGTCGTTGTGTGGAATTGTTCACACACTTTCATACCAATAATTTGCACCATGCGAACTTTCGTATAATTATTGAATTTATTTTATGCCTGTCAGGCACTAATGCACCAGTAGAAAGAGTCTTTTCCCTTACGATTCAGTTATGGACGAGTGAAAAACACAGTTGCAGTTTCTAAAGCAATGATAATTATTAAAGTAAATTTTAAGAAATCATGTTAAGAATTTTATTCTTATTTGCAATCAAATCCAAATATACTTAAGCAAATTTGTTCTTCAGAAAAATATAAGACCACATAAATTATTTATTTTCACATATTGTTTGTTTGTTTGGATTTTTTATGGCGCAAGAGCATCTGGGCTATACTGCGCCAATTTCACATATTCATTCCTGTTCTTTTCATTAATAAATAAAAACTATGAAGAACTATGTGGGTTTTTTTAATAACATATTATTTCCTAAAAATTAGTAAATGACCCGTTTATTTTTTTCCTCTAAACGGGACATACATCGTATGTCCCGTTTTGATGTATATACTAAATTACCTATATATACTAAATTACAATGCTATTGACTGGACTGATTTAGGGAGGGAAAATTTTGTAGCAAATACAGATACTTGTCTCGCTGATTATGAATCTGTCATGCTGCAGTCTTTTACCATTTTAGAAATGACTTCAAAAGTTGACCAAATTGCCTATCGAGTTTACATTAAGGCGCTAATTTTTTTTACGTCCATGGCACTAACATTGCTATTCGCTGCTCAAAACAAGATCTATTTCGGCTTAATCCGAACTTATGTAGTTTGTTTTGTACCTTACATTAGAATAAAGTTGTTTTAATTATATATAATGTGTTTATTTAATAGTTGCATCTGTCAAGTTTGAAACTTTGGGAGACTTTCCTTTAGAACAGCAAAAGACTACAAAATTTCGCAATTTACTGCAAACATCTATATTTTGATATTTTTAACAATGAACTCACAAAGAGTATTACATACAAAACAATCGATGATAACACTAATATTATCAATAAAAAAATTATTGCCTACCACAAACTCTTAAAACAATCAATTTCTCAAATCGAATATCCTTTTACTCATTCAATGTCTAAATATACAAGACACCAACTAAATTTAGATTCATTACAAGTTGCATTAATAATTACACTAAAATGGCAAATAAAAATAAAAATCTAGAAAAATATTTAAAAATTATTCATAACAATATTTTACCTAGAAAAAACTGCTGCATTATTAATGATAACACTGAAGTACTTGAAAAAATGAAAGATTCAGTCCAATCTAAATAAGCTTTTCATTTCGAAAACATGCAGAAAATAGAATAAGTGGGGGGCATAAGATCACGCTTCAGATAGTTGGTATATAAGAGGGGAAATAGGAATCAATTGTTTATTCGCATCTAAAGCGAATTGCTTGGCCTAAAAATTCAGCAATTGTTCTTTCTCCACTTTCATGTTGCATATATAAGTCCTTGATTCGCCTTTGCATCACTTCGTATGTTGTTCGTGTCTTTTTTTCTTTTCTTTTTCTTGAACGACACCTAAATTCCGTTGTTCTATTTTGTTTTGTCAACAGAGACTTCTTGTCGCATTTTTCCAATCATGGCCCATACATTTGGATGCATGTGTCCAATAAGATGCTTGAACCTGTTGTTCCAGCCTTCTGTGTTGTTGTTGGTTCTATCTTCATCATCCATAGTAGATTGTCGAACCGACCATGTTTCAGAAGGAAACATTGGAGGGATGTTCCTGAAGCTCACAGATTTACTTCTGTTGATTCTGTGAATCCGTCTGTACGTTCCCGATACATACGTCGAATCAAAGAAATCTAGAAGATCCTCTGCTCCTTCCACTGAATTTTCTTGAAGGAACTCCATGCCCCTTTTCACATCTTCAACAGGCAGGAAAGCCAGACCGTTCAACATTCCGCAGAATTTGATGAAATGTTCAACTTCCCTGTAACGGTTTTCGAGGCCTAGTTTCTGTATTTTGCGGTGTGTGCTTTGGGCCAAATGGTATAAACACCCCTTGATGGTGATATGACTGCCAAATACCACTTTGGTAGCCTTAATAGTCCCCTTTTCAAAAGTCCATATAAATGGAATGGGGATCTAAAAAGAATTATCTCTCAGCACATTCTTCTAAAAGATTCTTAAACAACTCCTCGTAGGTTTTCCCAGTTTTCTTCTGCAAAAGGCATTATCATAGGTGCCAACTTCTAGAAGTGAAAAATCTCTAGTCAATCACGCACGCGTGGGCAGGCCACCATTTTTTAATTACACAAAATCATACATAATTTATGAAAAAAGGACACAATGAGAAAATTAAGTATTTATTAAATTAATAATAATAGAGGATTAAACTGTATTAAACGCAATATTAATTCTTAGAATTTACAAATGCCGTAGTGCAAGATTTTGCATTTGAGAAATTTTTTTTCAAATACATTCTCGTAACATTTTACATGTCTGCATTTAACTATTAATAAATTTTCTGATGTGTCATGCAGACATGGTTGACCTGACTTCAGTCTTCAGTCAGTTCTAATTTTCTTCACTTGACTGAAGACTCTCTTGCATGCTGCATTACTGTGAGGGATCGTAAGTATTGACGGCATAACCTGAGAAAGTCATTTAAATTTTAATTCACAAGTATCATTTTTTATTCTACCTACGGCTGCCTATTGTGCATCAATGTTATCTTCATTACTCACAGTTTGTGGAACTTTAAAAGCCTGGAACTCGCTGAATTCTGTTTGTAAAGCATCAACAGCTTTATCTTCTGTATTATTGAACGAAAGAACGGGAAAATTTTCTGTAAAATATTTTAAGCTTGAAAATTATGCATTTTCAAAATTAGATATTTGTGTAACCTCTGCATGATGTAACACTTCTAACTCAAAAGGAAATTTATTGCGCATGCAGTCACATCCTGCTATGAAATAACTTCTGACCTTTTCGTAAAATTCCTTTTTATGATGGGTGTTAAAATCTTGGGTTACTTTCAGTGTTCCATTTCCAATTAAGATATCAACATCATCTTTTTGATTACTCCTCTAATGATAGTGGACTTTTTCAAATTTCACTAGCATTTCTCCGTACAATTTTAAGAGAAGAGATTTTAGTATATGAATATGCGGTTCCGCAGACTGAAGTTGAGCATTTGCTTTTTTAAATACAGGCACAGTATAAGATAAAAACAAACAGAAAGCCTTATTGATATCTTCCGACAGAAAATAAAACAACCTTTCTTCACGAAACATGGAGCTTTCAGTTTTTTGTTTCTTAGAAATATCCATATAATTTTGAGCTTCCCTTTTTAATTTCTGTGATGCTTTTTTGCTGTTGTGTTCTTTCACTTTATCTGCATTTTCAACCAAAACTTTGATAGAGGGAATAGTAAAGAAAGAAAGTGGGGTGATTTGATTCCTTTTCATGGCCATTTCCTTAAAAAAAATGATCAAAGGTTGCCACTGCTGGATTATACGCTCTAAGCATGTGCCAACAGACAACGAACGAGTGCTAACATGTTTTAATACCTTTTTTATATCAGTCTCATGAAATTCTTGAAGAATTTTCAACCTATCTTTTCTTTCCGAACTCTTTTGTAAGTAACAGTAAATGCCCACCAAAATTTCATCGATTTTAAATGGCAAACATGCAGCACCCATTTCAGCTGCTAAGTTAATAAGGTGGCAGGAACAGCCCATAATTTCAATATGTTGGTGACAATTCTTTAACACTGCTGCTACACCTGCTTTTTTTCCTATCATAACAGGTGCATTATCACAGCTAAAGGCAACACAATTAGAAATTGGAAAGTTTTCAGATTGTAAAGCACTTACCAGAAGATTTCCAATATTTAACCCAGTTTCGTCAGCTTTCAAAGATAGCACAAATAAAAGACAATTCATAATTTTTTCACATAAAGGATCAAAGAAAGTTGCCACCTATACAATAATTTCTGCCACCCACGTATTAATTATAGCTCAAACTAGAGCTTT
Organism: Dysdera silvatica; assembly: GCA_006491805.2. NCBI lineage: Eukaryota > Metazoa > Arthropoda > Arachnida > Araneae > Dysderidae > Dysdera > Dysdera silvatica. Next base: position 9,923 of record QLNU02007305.1, on the reverse strand, counting down.
ATTCGTTTTGGAGAAAAAGAGACGCTTTCCCCATCCTGGATTCGAACCAGGGTCCCTCCGTTTAGCCCGGAGTGTCTTGGACCGCTAGACGAATGAGGACAGGAAACAACGCTCTCTTTCTCCGTATGTAAAGATGTTAAGGTATTATTACCCTCCGCAGGGATAACACAATTGCCAAATATGGTCAACACAAGAAAGCCTCCGGGGCGAGATTTTTGTGAGTTTTCGTGGGGGAATTTATTATACAATAATTTTTGCCACCCACGTATTAATTACAGCTCAAACTAGAGCTTTATTCGTTTTTGGAGAAAAAGTCCTCATTCGTCTAGCGGTCCAAGACACTCCGGGATAAACGGAGGGACCCTGGTTCGAATCAAAGATGGGGAACCGTCTCTTTTTCTCCAAAAACGAATAAAGCTGTAGTTTGAGCTATAACCTACACGTGGGTGGCAAAAATTATTGTATAATAAATTCCCCCACGAAAACTCACAAAAATCTCGCCCCGGAGGCTTTCTTGTGTTGACCATATTTGACAAAGTTACCACCATTGGATACAGCTTTGAATCATCATCATTGCTTCCATTGGTTGGAACTGAAAATGGATAGCACCTTAAATTTTCAACAAGTGATGAGGATTCCTTTGCAGACATTTCTTTCATAATTGCAGAAGTTTTAGTCTTTGCAGATCCATTTTGTTTTGGAATACTGTGTCAGGAAATATTTTCCGAAAGAGCATCACCGCGTGATCGCTGCAATTCATTGGCAAACTGTGTTCGATCAAAAACGATGTAAATAAATATTCAGCGTTAATCACGGAGGTATCGTTAAATGCAAAAAATTAAGACTTGATACTATGATTAGATTCTACAGCCTTGAACGCCTCCTTATGTTTAACAGTCTCAGAATGCAAAGTAATCTCGCGTTTACCACCATGAGTAAAGCTATGTCTTTGCGGCAACACGTACAAGAGCATATTTTGGCCCCAGTCTTGATTTCTGAATAAAATTAAACATATTCTTCATATATTCGGCTTTAAATGTTTGGTAGTACCTTTTATTAACGGTCGACATCGTTAACGTTTTCAAAAACAAAACTTTCTTTCTGGAGCAAAGAAATACAAGATATGTCCTTAACACATTGCTTCCCTAAACAAAGTCACGTGCTTGACCACAACCTTATGGATGTAGCACATTCTTTCTTTCCTACCGAACAACTACATATCCAGATGCGCGATTTCCATTGTGCAGGGGCATCAGTCTATGTCATAGCTGGAGCTACAATTCCACGTCACGCCACGCATGCGCAGTCAACGGCAGACGAATTTTTCCGTCCTTTTTACCGACATTTGCGTTTGTTTAAGCGTATTTATTATTAAATACGCACATATGCGTAAAAATTTAAATAAATACGCATCAAGAAAAATAGGTATTTAAAATTTCTTTCAAAAAATCAGTATTTTAAAAAACACTGGAGATTTTAGACGAAATCTCCGAAAATCGGAAGCAATCGTTTTCCGACCAGAAGATCGGAAGACCGATAAAAAATCGGAAGGATTGGCACCTATGCAATATACAGCTGTGTTGGGGCGAAAATTGAAAATTCTCTTTTTAAAATAACTAATTAAATCTAAACACCCAGGAGCAGATAAATAGATAATTAAATAAAAAAACAAATACCTCTCTCTCACTATATATAAATATATGCTTAGATGTTGTTAAGTGTTTTTGTTTTTTCGATATTCTGCCGCCTGTTATTTAATTTTTTCAGATGGGGTTGTACCTCCAATTATTTATACACTGCGTCTATAACACTATGCCACATTAATTAAAATTCAAGAGGAGACACCTCCATTCAAGAGGCGGCACCTTCGTCCAAAGAAACCTTCATCATGGGCATAATAAGAAGTAAACAAGTTTCCTGTGCAGGACATGCATCCAGATAATATAAAAGTACTTTGTAAATTCTTTTCAAGAACTTTAAATTTAATTGCTTTTTATGTTATCAACGAAAATAATTGTTAAAAATGCCTGTTGAATTAACAAAAGCGTGAAATTTAAATTAATTTAATTTTCACTAAAAAAACATCATCTTTAAGTTTAGCTGCATATAAATAATGCACTTATAATTAAATTTCTTTTTTTTTTAAACGCAGGACCCCTTAACATAAATCCACGTTTTGGTTTTTTTCCTACCTATTATATTTAATTTTTTAAACCCACTTTAAACTTGCAAATAAATAATTTTGGCCAATCAATGTACCTAAAAACTGCTATTTCGCTCCCTACAATATGGCTAATATCCATCAGCAACCGAAACCTATAAAGCTTAGGTTTAGACGAATTCTTGGTCGAAATGAAAATAAGTGAATCATCGCAAAAAAGCCAAACAAAAAAAAAAAAAATAGCCCAGTTCCAGATTACCACTACCATAGTTCGTCGCCAATTGCAACTTGGGCGAAATTTGTCGCCCAAAAATTAACAAAAGCCAAAGGAAAGTTGGCAATATATTTTTGGCGGATAAGGATTCTGGCGGTCCTTAGACCAGAAAATCATCAAGATGGCGTCTCCTTAAAAACACGTGGAAAGGCTCGGTCCAAGAGAGAGTGAGAGTAACCTTGAAGAAGAAAAGGTTCGTGCCAGATGAACACTTAAAATGAAAACACCCGTAGACACTCCTGTCAAAAAAACAAAAAAATGTAAATGTAGCCATTCTTTTGCTCCTTTTAATCGTAATTACAAGTGCCTCCTCCCTCACTAAACTTATAACGTAATGTAAACTTCTCTTGGAATCCAGTTCAGAATTTCTGTTGTCCATCGTTGATCAGTTCTTCTTGCAATATGCCCAGCCCATCGCCATTTCAGCCCTTTTACTTTAACAATGATGTCCTCTACTCTAGTTTGCTCTCTCACCCAAGTGTTTCTTTTTCGATCTCTCCTAGTTATTCCAAGCATGCACCTCTCCATGCTCCTTTGCGTTGTCTGTAACTTTCGTATTGCTCCAACTGTTAGACTCCATGTCTCTGATCCATAAGAGAGGACTGGCAATACACACTGGTTGAAGACCTTTCTTTTTAGACACAAAGGCAATTTCCCCTTCAGGATAAAACTGTTTCTTCCAAATGCACTCCAGCCAAGTTTAATACGTCTGTTGAGTTCTTTCATAATGTTGCCATCCATTGAAATCAGCTGGCCAAGGTAAATATATGAATCAGCAATTTCTAGCTCAATGTTGTCAACTTGTATTTTTGTTTCCTCTACGAAATTATTGAACATGATCTTAGTTTTTTGTAGGTTCATCTTGAGTCCAACTTCTTTACTTCTAGTTGAGAGCTCCTGTACCATGTCTTGGAGTTCTGATGGGTTCGTTGAAAAAATAACAATGTCATCAGCAAACCGCAAATGATTTAAATATTCACCATTTATTTTTATTCCCTTGTTATTCCAATTTATCAGCTGAAAAATCATCTGTAAAGCTGAAGTAAAAAGTTTTGGAGAAATGGTATCTCCCTGCCTCACACCTTTACCAATTTTGATAGTTTTGGTATCTTTATGTAACCGAAATTTTGCACTTGCATTTTTATACACACGTTTCACCATGTCAATGTACACATCCTCGATGTCTGTTGATCTTAAAGAGTTGATGACTGCTGATGTTTTAATAGAGTCAAAGGCCTTCTCATAGTCAATAAATGCAACACACAATGGAAGTTCATATTCATGTGTTCTTTCAATTAATTCTCTTAATACTTGAATATGGTCCACTGTACTGAATCCACTTCGAAATCCAGCTTGTTCTCTTGGTTGAGCTGCATCTAATTTTTTCTGCAGGCGATGTGTTAGCACTTTTGTGAAGATTTTATAAATAGCAGGTAACAAGCTAATTGGTCGGTAATTTTTCAAATCCTCTTTATCACCTTTTTTATGCAAAAGAATTACTGTTGCAGAATCCCATTGGTTTGGTATGTTACCGCTGTTAAGACATTTGGTAAAGAATTTTGCAAGTATGTCTTCTACATATTCTCCAGCTTCTTTTAGGATATCTAATGTAATACCATCATCACCAGGGGCTCTTCCTTTCTTCATATTTTTTATTGCAAATGAAACTTCTTCTTTTAAGATTTTAGGAGCTGTTCCTTCGACTATTTCAATGTCTTCGTTTAATCCACTGTTACTTTCGTATAGATTTTTGTAGAATTCTTCAACTCTTCTAAGTATTTCTTCCCTATTTCTTGTTACGGTGCCATCCTCTCCTTTTAATGCAATGATGTGTTTCTTCCCAACAGATAAACTTCCTTTAACAACCCTAAGGCTCTTGTTATTTTCAATGGCTTTCCTTACTAGCTCACAGTTGAATTTTCTTATGTCTTCTTTCATGCTTTTGCGCAGAGTTTTACAAAGTTCTATGTACTCAATCCTGGAACTGGTATTTTGATTGTCCACCTTCATATCTCTTCGCCTTTTCATGAGCTGTTTCGTCTTCTCAGATAATTTGCTATTGTGCTTTTTACAGGTTACACCACCAATTTCCCCAGCAGTTTCAACTATTGTCTTAACAATGTTTTCATTTGCTTCTGAGATATCAATTTCTTCAATAAGTCCTTCCAGTGCAGAAAAGCGATTTTTTAATTCCAACTTGAATGCCTCGGTATTTACTTTCAGTTTCATTAGATCCACCCTCTTACTTACTTGTTTCCTAATGAGCTTCTGTCGTTCTAATTTAGTATTTAAGTGCACTTTACATCTCACCATTCGATGATCACTTCCAGTATTAAATCTGTTCAGTACGCTGCAATCTTCAATAATTGATTTCTTGTTTGCCAGGATATAGTCAATTTCACTAGTTCCCCCATTTGGGTGTTTCCATGTCCATTTTCTTTGCGGTTTCTTCTTAAAAAATGAATTCATGATGCTAAGGTTTTCAGCTTCTGCAAATTCGATGAGTTGATCGCCACGTTCATTCCTTTCCCCATATCCGTATTTACCAACCGATGTCTCTCCTTGTTCCTGTTGTCCAATTCTTGCATTGAAATCCCCCATGATGAGCTTGATATGTTGTTTCCCTTTGGTGTGTAACTCTTTGATTTCTTCATAAAATTCTTCAACCTCCTCGTCGGTATGGCTTGATGTTGGTGCATATACCTGTACTATCTGAAGTTGGTATCGCTGGGTTAGTTGAACAACGAGCCTCGCTGCTCGATCTGATGTACTTTCAACTTCCAGAAGACAGTCTTTAATTCTTTTGTTGATTAAGAAGCCAACACCACTTGTTCTTCCAGTTTCCGTTCCTCTATAATAAAACAAATGTCCACTTTTAAGTTCCACCAACTCTTCACCTTTTCTTCTAACTTCACTGAGTCCTACAATGTCCCATTTGATCTTGTCTAGTTCCTCTTCCAATTCCTGAAGTTTTGCTTCAGAAGCAAGGGATCGTCCATTAAACGTAGCCAAGGTCAATAACAAACGGCAGCCTGGGCCATTCCAGTGATTCTTAGCACCCCCTGCTTTCATGCCACACTGACCGCTGCCTTGATCAGGAGCACTCCAGCACCTGGAGACTAGGGGCCATGGTTTTTGGTGTATTAGCATATTGGAGGAATTAGCCATAATTTCACCACGCTGGCTAGACGGGTTGGTGAATTAGCCCTCCCCTTCCGCCTTTCTATCCGTGCAGCAAATATTAATTTGCCACATAAATAGAAAGCTCAGCCTGCACCACTTGAAGGCGGGGTAGGACACTAGGTTACTGGCCTGGCCGGTTCCACACATCGTCACATACGTTCAGCGTGTGGGTCTCCTTCCAGTTAGATACCAGCAACCCTTTTGCAGGCCGGTGGTTTATATACCCCAGTATAATTCTCATGGTAAAATGAGTACGTGAAATCTTCGTAATTTAAAGTAAGATGATGTTTTCTAAAGTTACTAAAATTATTTACACAAGATTTAAATACAGTAAAACATATGTCAAGTGAAAAATTGGCAGTACTGAGGAAATTTGTTGATAGCTCCAAATGCTTATATAAATGGCCCTGTTAAATTCTAAAAGAATAGATGTGATAATATATGTTTATAATATAAAATAAAAGGCAGTAATTTATGAATAATTGTTTCATGTCTGTTTTAAGGAACCTGAGTTATTGTTTTGCCTATGTTTAACACACAACGCGTTTTGAAAAATAACCGTAGTTATCCACTTAATTTTTACGGTCTTGCATTTGCAGTTTTAGGTAAAAGTCAAGCAATGTTTACTAACCACTATTAACGGCCAATTTACAAATTTATTCTGGATTAACAAATTTAATATTAAATGTTATGGAAATGGGGTTGTAATGTTCTCAAACAGTAAAAATTAAATCAATAAGTAAACTAACTTTAAAATTTAACGAACCTAATTATAAAATACTTTTACTTCCTTTTCATTTTTTTATTCTAAATCATAAATTACAAAAATAATTAACTTATATCAAATCTTCAATTTTAACCACCATAACAGCTGTGATGAAGCAACTTCCAAGAGGAACTCGTATCACATATAACTGCAAAAAAGAGGGATGGAGCCAAAGCAAAATTCCCATCCATAAACCATTGTTTGCTGTGGACAAAGACCGCAATACCTCATCTGAAGCAAACATGAATATTCTTTCGGAAGCATCAATCCCATTATCATGGAGCAAGAAACTTTCATCTTCCACTCCATCAATTTTTGTCCATTTACTTATTAAAACATTTTACTATTAAAAACATTAATATATAATATTGGTTTTTTTTTTACAAATTACATATATGCTAAACTAAGCCTTTTGCTTATTTGAATAACGATTTATTACGAAATGAAAAATGTGCCACATCCGCACATACCACACACGCAAACATTTTGTATATGCGATAGCACATCAGGAAGTGGTTAAAAAATTGGTCGCAAACTTTTAAACATAGCAACATACACACACCATGAGTGAATTAAATAAAAGCCTATAATAAAAATAGGAGTGATACCATTCAAATCAATTTGTCACATCAGGCAATGTATTCTGGAACCAAAATATGCAATACTTGATTTTTTGGGAATTATTTAATAAATTTTCCCACTTTTTTGAGGGCCTAGGAAACATCCGCAAACAAGATGGATTGATGAAAATATTATATATATTTTGGGTGTCGGCGTCTTGCCTTATTATGTATTGCCGTGTCCTTTGAAGCCGACGATTGCATTTTCTTAGCTTTCCTTGATTGCCATAATATATATGTTACGGGTAAAGTCCGAAATCCGGATAATCCCTGCAGTATCAGGATAAAGCGAGCATTATCCACGTGTTTTGGATAAAGTAAGAATATAATGTAATTTCGGACTTTTTCCGTTTAAATTACGGTGTATTCGGATAAAGCTAAGGCAAAAGTTACGGATAAAGCTTTGGATAAGCTGCACATGATCCGGATAAAGCTCGTAATTTTTATTTTAGTTCGGCTTTATCCTTGCGCTTTGGATAATTCGTGCTTTATCCGCATAATACTAGGATTATCCAGTTCCCGACTCTATCCGTAACATATATATATATATTAAACATGTTAAAAATAAATCAGTTAAAAAAGAAAAGGGACCACGGTCCCCTCCCTCCAAACAGCTGCCCTCATTTAAAACCGAATACTATAAATTTATCTCCCCCACCATAAGAATATGGCGGCCTATAATAAATAAACAAATACATTTCTGAACTCTACATATAAAGGTTATGCTCTGATAAAAACATTAAAAATTTCCTAAAATATGTTCGCAACTACTTCGTTAGATATTTTATGGAATGGCCCTAATATGAGAAGTATTTGGAAAATCGTAAAGGAAAATGAGGGGGTAGGGACACGTTTGAACGATTTTGGGGAAAATCATTATATTTCAAACTTGAATTATATTTATCGTATTTTACATGACACATGAAAAATCAATACAATTCTTCATCATGTGAGGTAAAAACTGAAAATTTACCAAATAGATTGAATATATTATAAGGTTTTAAAATATTGAAAATTTCCTGTTCAAACGTACTCCATATTAGTACCTTGACCAAGCCAGAGGCAACTTTGAACAAATAGAAAAAACTTTGAGATGCATCCTTTCTTCATTGGCCACTTCAATTAGGTGATAATACAAATGTAGTTTTATGTAAATGAATGTTCAAATATAATTTTATATAAATTGATATTTAAATACAATTTTATAAAATTGATATTTAAATACAATTTTATAAATTGATGTTTAAAACAATTTTATATAAATTTTTTATTTAATTTCAAATTGCTATTTAAAATCGATTTCGAGAATTAAAATGGCCGATTATCTTTTCATTATGCGATTCTGCGTCACTTTCGAAGGTATTTAAATAACGATGCAAACGATATAATGATATAAAAGTAATATTTAATTCATTAAAATGCAGTCCAATAATAACATGCATTTAAATATTACTTTACATATTCATATATAATGAAGAAAAGGGGAAAAATGTCAACCAAGGTTTACCATAGTAACAAAAGCTTTGCCACTGGGCCAACACAAAAAAGGGTAAATATAGTTTTACGCAATATAACGTTTCGAAAACTACTGCTCTCTTTATCTCTCTCTCCCGTAAGAATGGTATGTCTTTTTTCCCAAGAAGAGAATGTTTTTATTATTGAGCAATATCTAATATAAACATGGGCGTACCGAAGTAATGGGGAGACACTCCCCAACCCGAAATGGAAAAATTAGCATCGAAAAGGTACACGGTAAAGGTCTATTGGTGGTGGCGAATAATCCCCCGCACACACACTTCCCCAAAATCAAATCAAGTGAATGAATGAATAAATATAGGATCCTATCTTTTTTTTAGAATAAAATTACAATATATTATAATATAATACAAATTTGAATGATATGTTTCTAAGTATAATTGGTTGAAATAAAATACAACATACCCTCAATCTTCAAGTTCCTAACTGATCTAGGTTCAATGTAAAAATCTTTAGATCTGTGATTCTGTATGGATCTTTTCGCTGTTTCTTCCATCGGCATGTATCCTTTAAGTTCATTGAGCAAATCATATACAATTTCAGCAAAAATTTGTGAAGGATTCTTAGCCGTTGGCTGCGTTCTTTATCTTTTCTATGGCCTTAGACACTTTCGTTTGGTTTTTAACTGATGGATAATTCCGCTTCCATGTTTTTATAACTTGCGTTTTGCACAAATTCATTGTTAAAGACCCCGGACACTGGAAAAAAGAACTCAACCATATTATATTTTCACTGATAAATACACGTTTTTTGAGTTTAAAATTTCCAAAGCATTTAACGACGACTTACTTTTTTGTGTTTGCAACATCGCCACTGGGTAAAATCTTCAGATATACAATCTTTATGAAACACATATGCGTAACCTTTATCCTTTCCTTTATTCATTTTTCCCCATTCCATGTTTTAAATTGTTGATCGCACAAGCCTCAGTCCGCAAGTCTCCGTCTTAAAAAAAACTGAAAGAAACTTATCTGAAAACAAACTTATATATAATGCTATCATTAACTTTGCGTCTGCATTGGTCACTATTTATTGCTTTCCCTCCTATTCCCAGAAAGGCGCAGAGAAGGAGACAGAAAGGAATAGCTGTTGTGTAGTTGTTTACAACACGTATTTCCCTTTTTAAAAATTACTTCTTATCAAAATTGTTCTTAATCGAATTTTAGAATTGCACAAATGAATGTATGACCCCCCACCCCCATGGGCAAACTCACTCACAGTGAAAAGCGCGCTTTGATAAAGTACTGTGCTTTATTGAAGCATAGTAAATTGATTTTACAACTAGAAACACAAAATGACAAAATTTCACCCCCCCCCCATCTTTATTTGCCCATTTATTTGAACGTCTAAAATCAAATGAGTGTCCGAAATTAAAATAAGAGA
>QLNU02007284.1:0-54084 GCA_006491805.2 Dysdera silvatica | reverse complement strand
GAAGAGATAGAGAGAATGCTACTATTCTTTAAATCGGACAACTTTTTTTTAACAATTTTTTCAACAATTTTTTTTTATCTCAGCTGTAGAGTAGCAAATCGAAACTCATGGGGGTTGAAATCGTAGCTTTGCAGAAGATTATGTGATGCGTCCTTAGAGAAAATAATGTGTTTAGCAAAAAAAAGTAATCAAGGCTACTCAATTTACAGGAAAAATCCTTTACCGTAAAGGAAGAAATTGTAGAGAATGCCCAGTTCTAAAATCGCATTTTTTTTCTCTGTTATAATTGCAAATGCATAATAAGTGAACAAGTAAAAATGTTACCTTTTTAAAGATCAGTGAATTGCATACGTGAGACTTTTGCATTTCTGTATACCTTTTTACTTAGAAATCTATTGCAAAATATATTAAAAGAATACTTTTTTTTAATTTCTGTTTAATAAAAATCCCTCTTTAATGTTAACTTGTTTGCACACCATCGTTTCAGAATGATCGAGCGATCTAAGGCGCAAGGATCCAGCTTAATTTACACTGATAGCAGCGCCAGTGAATTTTCTGATCCACGAATATGGGCATGGGTTCGAATCCTACTTTTGGCACAGCCTTTTTTTTGTTACGTGAATTTAACGCATATTTTATCCAATGTAGCGTAGTAAGAAGATGGGCTCAGGAGCTTAATCCCCTTAAGCAGGGCTCTCCTAAAGAAAATTATTGCGAATATGCGGTGCTGTCTTAGTTGACAGAAGAGTTAGAAGAGTATTGTAGCCAGGATGCAGGGGAAACTGTTTCAAAGCAAAGGGCATATTTAGTGCAGGTCACCCACAGATTGTTCTATATATATCTCTATGCGGCAACTGGGCCCACAACCTTACTGGCCTCAGTTTGGCTACAGGAATGATACAGAGATAAAGCTTTGGAATGAATTACCAACTAATCTTAAAAATATTCACAATATCAGACTGTTTAAAAGAATTTAATGCTTTACTTATTAAACAGAGTTTGTGAGAAAGCGGATTACTGGGGTCCTCAGCCGGCTAAATTTTATGTTTTTTTTACTTTAGAATCGCCACTTTGTAATGCAAATTGTACTGTCTTTTCTATACTTTGTGAAATTCCCTATCATATTTAAATTGAATTTTAAGACTGGATGCAATATGTAATAATTGTGTGATAAACAAACGTTCTTATTATTTGTAAGTAACATTTCTATTTTAACAATATTACAGTAATCTTGATAGTTCGGGCAAAAATCACTGTCTTAATTTTAAAAAATACGGTATATATAATATATAATAATATTTAACGCTAAATGTAGCTAAAGAAATTTAAAGTGAATGTACTTTAATGCCAATTAACGAAAAGTACGAAATAACAACTGCACAATGAATATGAAAATACTTAATTAGAGTAATTCGGGAATTTCCTGAATTCAACATTTTCATTCAGTATAAGTCAAGAAATATGGGTCTATGTTTAAAAACTCTGAATAGCACATTCATGCACTTTGAACACATACATATCGTGCACTTGGTGTAAGTAAATTAGTAGATTATAATGCACTATCATTTGAAGTACTGATATGTGTATTTAGAATAAGAACTGATCGCTATTTTTTGCATACATGTCGCTTTCTAAGCTTTACAAGGATTCGTAATGAAAGTTATTATTCAAGGTTGTGCATTCAATTGTTACCGTATCGAATGTTAAATTACAAAAGTTACAAAATGTCGGATTTTAACGATCCATGGAATTTGAAAACGATAAAGGTAATATTTGATGAGATGCATACCCCATCATTTATAAGACTAATGATGCACACATGTATAAACATATACACCATGTATATATGTACGTAAATAATTTTTATCTATTTAAATTATTTAAATATATTTCGCCTGGAGTATTTTGCAGCTAAAACGCAAATATGCAGTTGCACATTGTATTGGATTATAATTATTATATATATATATATGTGTACAGGCCGCCAAAATCTAATACGCGAGTTTGAAAAATTAGTTACACCATCGGCCAATAGTTGGCGCTGCAGTCGCGTCGAACGTTTTAAATACTGCTCAAAAGTACAGATCATTCAGTCTGTTGTCTATTCCGCTGCCGAAGCTATGCCGAAGGATGCTTTGCCGAAGTATATTTAAAGTACAGGGGGAGGGGAACGAAATTTAGATGAAATTATTTGTCCCTTGGAGTGTGTTCATTTTACTGAAATATTACCAAGTAAGTCGCAGTCTGACGATGATAAGGCGCATTTTTCAACGAAGGTTTAACTTTGTAAAAGACCGAAATCTGAAAAAAATTCGAAATTTGTCCGCAATGTTTGAACGGACAGACAGCGTTTCTGATGGTTTAGTCGGAAATGTGGAATGCAAACGATCGGCCGTGACACCTGAGAATACAAAGGCAGTTGAAAAGGCAGTCCTTCGGAAATCCATCCGAGAGCAGCTGCTGATATCAGATTATCAGTATTCACTACGTGGAGAATTATGCAAAACACACTGCACCTTTATCCGGATAGAATTTAATGTCATCAGGCTACCAAGGTTGCATGTGCGATGGAGGGCACACTTCACGAATGAGATGCTTCGGGTGATTAATGAGAACTAAATTGATGTCAGCCGCGCACGATTCACCGATGAGGTGCACTTTCACTTGCATAAATTTATTATATTTATATAAACGAAACTGGCAATTTTGGGGTTCCCAAAACCCACATGTGTGTGTTTCACGACTAATGGATTCTCAGAAACTAACCGTTTTGGCTGCGGTTTCCACTAAAGGCAAAATGGGGACTTTTTTCGGGAGAGAAAAATTAATTAGTCACGATACATTGACGTCACAACAGGTCGCTACAAATCAAACGTTGAAGGATGAAACACACATTTCTTATACACGAATATACGACACACTGCGCGCAGATATTACGAAACACAAATGACACAATAATTGCAGTTAATTAATAAATTAAAATTCAATTAAAAACAGTGATAGCTATTTCGTTAGCAACAGCTATCTTCATCAGACCGATACAAAATAGTATTATGCTACACGGGCGAAAAACATTCGCGATTGCCATTTCGCCCAGTTGAAAATTGGATATGAAAATAGGCTGTGGGTGCACAGCCACGTCTCCGGCTATGGGACGAGAAATTAAATGCTACGGGTTACCGACGGCGTCTAGAGTCGGAGGAATGCTCTCCAACTAGAAGAAATGCTATTGAGCGTATGCTGGTCATTAACGGTGATAGGTAGGATGTAGAAGGCTTCATAGAAATCCAGGTCCAACGAAGAATGGGCTTTTTCAATTAGTTGGGCCTTATCGAAGGAAAAACTGTGGCCAACTTTCTGTCGTGCTTAGCTAAAGCGCCAACTGTTAGACTCCATGTCTCTGATCCATAAGAGAGGACTGGCAATACACACTGGTTGAAGACCTTTCTTTTTAGACACAAAGGCAATTTCCCCTTCAGGATAAAACTGTTTCTTCCAAATAAAAGAGTAAAATTATAAAGTTGATACGTTTAGTTATGAGTAAACGATCATTCAATAATTTGAACAATTTCAGGATTATTTTGACGTGACGCGAGCATACTTCGCAAAATATTAGACTACTAAAAGAAACTCAAATGTTTCAGGATTATTCGCACTGGAAAGTCTAAAAGAGTTTATAACAATTTGAAGCAGTTTACAACAGTGTTTGGTTTAATAAGCAACAATTTAAATAACCATTAAGAAATACCTCAATTAATGCTATTTCACTTAATTTAAAACCTGATGACAAAATGTTCTATATTGCGATAAGAATTTATAACTATTACAGTATTTGCTACAAATATCCTTAACAACTGCATTGCAAATCACAAAATCCTAATGTCGTCTCTTGAGATCGTTTTAAATTTTTAGATATTTAAAATTTATTACTATTAATCAACAATTCCAATAAATAAGGTTAGGTTAAAATTACAATTAATTGATGTTATGGAAGGGGGATGGGAAGTACTGTTTCCTTATTTGCCTAATGAGGGTTTTGGTTAAACGTCATGGATTATGTATAATATATAAATAAATAAGATATAATAAATGAAATAATTCAAATTTTAACGCACTTTATACACGAAAGGTTTTTTAGGTTATTGGGAAAATAGGCGGAAGTCCTCCGTTCAACTTAGTAGAATTTTACAAGCACCTTAATGTAAAAATGGTATTAAAAATAAAAAAGAATAATCATGAAGAAATTTTTTACAAGTGATGTATGAGTTATTAATCGCTTATTTTTCAATGCGCAAATTAGCTCCTGGGAAACGAAACTAAAATGAGTGGTAGCCTACTAAGAAGTAATAAGCACGCTTTAAAAGTAGGCTTAACATTAAGAAGTAATAACCACGCCTTAAATTAAAAGTAGTCTTAACATAATACGACAACAAGAATGTTGAGGAATTTTAATTGAAAAAAATAAATTCATAGTGAAGAACACGAAGATAAAATTCATATTAATCTTGAATAAGGGCTAGATTCTCAGACGCTCAGCACAAATTTAAAACGGCATAATGAAAGAACTCATTCTTTTTCAGGAACCTGAGGGTAGTATTGAATCAATGAGTGCTATTTTAAACAGAAAACTACATCTATAAAAAGTTATCTTAACTTCCATTTTTACATGAAGTTGGTGCTCCGAGAAATAGAAATTGAATGTAACAACTTCGCGACGAACTGGTAGACGAAGAGGAAGAAAAGACAAAAAAAGGCAAAGTAATAGATTGATGTGATGATTATACATACAAAATAATGGTGCAGCAATAATAAAGAATTATATAATAAAATATGTCGGCTACCTCAATGCTTGTATGCTCGTCACTCACAACTTCCAATGATTTCCGTAAGAAATATTGTTTTGTGAAAATATCGTCCGATTTTCACAATGTTTCGCAGCCCTTTCGGGAATTTCCCCGTGCATACTGCAAGGCAAGAAATTTTCGAGAAATATATTTTCGTACTTTAAGATGATTTAACGCTTTTTCAGTAACTTGAATTTGGAGTCAAGAGAAAAAATTTAGCATCAACCAGTGAGTCACTTCTCGTCCTTCAAACTAGATCGATGTCCTCGCGCATCGATATTTTTTGTCGGAGTATATTCTGAGTTGCCAGACGACACATCATCCATATAGAAACTATCATGGCAGATCTTCATTTGAATTTCAAACAAGTCCATAAACTTACTCAAAAGTCTCAATAAATTGCAAGTCGAAAGCTAGAAATGCAAAATAGATGTCCTGTTTTCAAAAGTAGTTATTTTATTTTTTATACACAGACTGACATTCATATTTCAGTATGAATGGGGAAAAGAAACTGCAATATTTTCGTAATATCTAGAAATATCTTTCAGAGTTAAACAAACCTGTATATAAAATGTTTAAAAATGTATAAATATTTGTTTCAAATCGCAAGCTCATGATTTCAATGTTATTTTAATGTTACATATATTTCAAAATATTTCATTCATGCTCAAAAAAAATTCTACTTTAAAGAATCGTTTATTCTATTCGAACCAGTTTAATATCCATGTATAATTGAAATTAAAATATTCAAGTATTCTGCCTATAAGAGCAAATGTAAGGCAAATGTCTAAATACGTCCAACGAGATGAAATTTGAATACAATACGAATATTATGCGAACAGAACTAATTACTATTAATAGAGAAAATTTAATGAACGTTGAAAAAAAAATTGGTTTTACTTATAGGTTCTTACTGCTAGTTTAATTTCATTGGACGAACCTCTTAATATATGATACTTTTATAATTATATATTTTTCATCATTTTGAGATGAGAAAACCCTACATTTAGTTGTTCTAAATTAATAATCTGAAACTAACATAATATTTCAAACTTTAGTCTTTACCTAGTAGTATAATAACCATTAATACTTCCCGAATGTCCTTTTCTGAATTTATGAAAAAAACTTTTTCTGTTCCAACATTTTTTTTCTATTTTCTCTTTTGTGAAAAATATTTTATTCTATTTTTCAGTGTTGTCATATTTTTTAAAGAGAATTTCCTACCATCAACTCCAGTTTCTGAAGTCAAGTGCTCGTGACAGTTCAAATCCTATTTGTTGCCCATATTTTCCCTCTCATCAAGCGTAACTTTATTACTCACTCGCTAACTTTCAAGACCAAAAGTTTTTTAATTTCACAAGTTCTAAAATTTCGAAGCCACTAGATATATCTAAATTGAATAAGAAAATATATAAACTTCGAAGTGACACGTTTCGAACTTTTTATCCAACGTTCATTTTTATTTTCGTTTATTTGTTTTCTTGCTTATTGACCTAGTTTTGGGTTATTTCTCAAATTTTCATGCAAGTCGGGTGTTTTCGAAAACGTACTAACAGTAATTGCAGCAATGCATTTGAAAAAACTACAAAATACCTTCCAAAACTGAACACAACAAACTTTTCATCAGTAGGATCAAATCTATTTAATTGTAATTCTAAAGGTTTATAATGAATGCAAGGGGATATTGTTGGTGGCCTGCACTAAATCATCAAGGTACTTAATCGTGAAATCTCAAGGTAATCCAGTAATTATAGTGGGTAATTCTCCCCAAATGAGTCTATTCTAGTCTAAAGGAACAGTCGATTTGCGAATAATGTAGATCGATTGTTTGGAGTCTTTAATCTGAAATAAATGAATACTCCACATCATTAAATTCCAATTCATAAGCGACTGAACCACGAGTATATTCAGTCGAGACATTCATAATTGAATGTTCGATTGAAATCTCGTTTCATTTCGTTGGATTAAACATTTGAAAGATTTGAACCTTTTGAATCGTCTCAAATATTAATTTGCACTTTTCCTAAAAGCAAGAGAAGCGTTTCTCAGAAACCTGCATCAGAAATCCATACGTTTGTTATTTCTGAAACTCCTATATTTCGGGGCAGTTGTTGTCCATTTCGTTTGATTTACTGTATGGAATAGGTGGCATCACTGTCTTTGTTTCGTTACTGATATTTCCGAGAATAAACGTTGCTCCTCCATAAACGAGGATAATTTTATAACTGCATCCACAAATTTTAATATGAGCTTACATTTTTTATTTAACTGAGTAAGGCTAGTTGTTGATTAAACAAATGTCAGTCTAAACTTCAACCAAGTGCCATTGGATTGCTTAAGCGGTAGTACAGTTATCAAACAATAACCTTTCATTGGATATGTGTTCGAAATAAAACATTTCATGAAAGACCTATTTCTAGTATTTTTCTGAGATATTTGTTTTGTGCGATTCACTTGAACCTAAGGCATAAACGGAAGAAAAATTTTAATATACTTTCATAAACAATTAACTTCATTAAAGACCAATGACGTGTTTTCCCAATTTCTATTTACATTACTCAATGTCTCGGGGAAAAGAAAGGATTTTGATAATTTCTGGCATGCATATACGGTTTGCTTACTTAAATTTCGTGTTAAAGACATGGCTGTTTTAAATGCGTGTGCCTTGCGGGGAAAAGCCCTTTTCTTAGTAGTTTAAGAAATTAGATCTCTAATTAGGGAACATGAGATGAAAGTGTTTTTAATGAGTATACTCTTTATTCTATTAATAACTTAAAGCAACGTTTTCACGGAAAATGCTAAGTAAGATTTCATTGTTCCTGAGATAGACTTTATTTTAAGCTCAGAACACGAAAAATTGATCTTTGGCATCGTATTCTCCTTTTCGTAAAATACTTTCAAAGGCGTCAATTTCACTTGAAATGGAAATTAGAAGCCGTTTATCCACCCCAGTTAGTAAAACTCCTTGTTCTTTACGGAAAATCAAGTATTAGAAGAGAAGTCTAAAATATTCTTTTCGAAATCATTAGAAAATTACCGGCATATGTAACAGGTTAACGCACTATCGCTGGCTTCGTAACATTTTTGATAGTTTACCAACACTCCCATTATCTTACAAAATACATAATAATGTTACACCTGTATTATTTTAGTGGAATCCGATTTCAAAACAGTAGGAGCAAATAATATATGTTAGATTCTTGAACTTTAATTAATGCTAAACGTTGAAGAAATTTTGTTGCTTTGTTCTTCAACTATGCCTCATTTTCACTTTCTTCCCTTATAAACCGCCATTTTGTAACTTATTTTAATTCAAACCAAATGTCCTCCTAAATGAATGTTTAAATTTGGGAAGTTTTGAAGCCTTTTGATTCTAGTCGAACGGCAAAAGGGCAAAGACACGCTGGAAGATTAATGAGCAAAAACTTCAAGATTCCTTTCCACTTTTATAAAACCTGCTTTCCACCCACAGCTCTTCGTTAAGACCTTACTCTTTAATGACTTTTCTCTCGCTCAAAATCATTAAGTATGACGCAATTTTACTTCAGAGATTTAACTTACGTGTAAAAAAGTTAAATTCGGGAAGAGACTTTCGCCAAGAGGGAATGCAAACTACCTAGAATTGTAGTTGCCATTGAAGTTTGTTATTTGAAAGAATAAGGTATGCGCGCGAGGTTTGGTGTCTTTAATTCATTCGGACATCGAGGTAAGAACATCCTTTACATCCCAATTAGTTGCGCGAAGAATTCACTCATGATAAATTAATTGATTAATCCTAAGCATTCTTTACTTTTAAGAGGTACCGTATCTCTCCGAGAATTTGGTTGTCCCAAACGGAGATAAAAGTGTCCAACTTGAAAGTATATGCAATGCACTTTTTGAACACTATCTGAGATTTAGTTCTTTTATAAACAGAGGCCGCCCTGCGGTGGCGCAGTGTGGTAACGCGTTCTCCTATTGCGCGGCTAATCCGGGTTCGACTCCCAGCAGTGCAAAAAGAACGCTTACTCAGAGATCTCATAAAAGATCGCACTGCTCACTGTAGTCCGGGGTTTGGTTCCCCAGGCCTTAAGAGGTTCGGATTCCTCGGAAAACAGTAGGTCCCGGCGCAGCATGACCACTGTAGTCTTTGAGCCGTAAAACCAAACAAACAATAAACAGAGGCCAAAATTTCTGGGAAAACTGCGGATTCCATCTCAGTGCGATACATGCCGTCTTTATAATGTAAAAACATAGACTTTAGATTAAACCAATTGCATTTCTAATACCATCATGTACTTTTTTTTTTATACTAATGCAAAATATTTATAAATATTGCGATATGAATATGAACTCGACTGTCACAGCCAACGGTCATTTCGGGTTCCACTGCTAACGGCAAGGCACAAATTGCTGTGGCTGAAATTTATCACAAAGAGCAACCATTGAACGGCAGACCACTGGAAACTTGTCATCTGCTCCGATGAATCACGATTCCAGCTGCAACAGGCGGATGGCAAAGTCAGTGTGTGGCGTCAACAGCACGAAACACAACATCCGTCGTGTCAGACAGACGTTGTACAGGCCGATGGCAGCCGTTTAACTGTCTAGGCCCTCTCATCACGCTGGATGAACACCTGAGAGGATCGGGCTACGTTGAACTGCTGGTGCATAATCTTCACCCCTTTCTACGTATGTTGTTCACACAGTACGACGTGCACTTTCAAGAGGATGATGAGCCATCCCATCGTTGCACCAGTGTGGTCCTACGAGCATAACCGTGAGATTGGAACACTCACCTGGCACTCAGATATAAATCTTCTCAAGTACATATGGAATGAGCTGCAATGGTTTCTTAAAGTTTTGGACTCGCCGCCATGCTCTATGACGGATTTAAGACGGAAATTGCGTGATTGATAGGCAACAATACCACCTTGCTTTCAGAATCTTATCGAATCCCTTCCCAGGCGTATTACTGCAGTTATTCACGCAAAAAGTGGAGTAACACGGTATTGAACAAGTGTGTATATCAATTTATTTTTCGGTGTATAATTTTTTAGAACAATATTTAGATTTTTATACTTGATAATTGTAAACTTTTATCACGTTTTTACTATTATTCTTATATATATATATGGTAATTTTCGAAACCCAGGTTTGAATTTCAACTACAGCTTTTAGGTATTGGAGAAAAACAAGATGATCCCGGACCTAGAATCGAACTGGTGTCCCTCAGTTGAGCCCGGAGTGCCTTAACCGCTAGACCATCGAGTATTCTAGATGGGAGACTATGGCTCTTTTTCTCATATACCTAAAATCTCTAGTTTGAGCTCAAACGTGGGTTTCAAAAGTTTTTATGTATGATAAATTCCCCACGAAAAATCCCCCCCTCAAAAAGAATTCGCCCCGGTGGCTTTATGTATTGACCATTATTTGTCAATTATGTTAACCCTGGGATGGGTAATGATATATTAAAACATAATTATTATTATTATTATATTTGTACATACTGTATATTGGAAGATAGGAATATTTTTAAAATGTCTTTTTACTTCATTTTAAATTACATCCCCTGAGGAGTGCTACGTTGTGAATATACTTTTGACATGTTTTGAGGTCTACCGAGTCATATGCCTGCATAGAGAAGTCCTATTAACGTTCTTCGCCGTTTTCGAAAACGTTTTGACATTTATTAAAACGGATGCCAAATTTTTCAAAAATGAAAGAGGTTGCAAGAAAATAAAAAATGCAAATCCTCGTAAATTTTAACGAATTTCTTATATCGATGTTTAGGCTTCAAAACCATTTGTAAAAATGCGTTACGTTTTGAAAAGAAGAAGAAAAGGATAAATAAAGCAGAAAAAAACTATTTTACAATAATTACCATAAAACGCGATAAATTTCCAAGATTAACAAATAGCTAAAAACACAAAAGATCTAATTCTATAATTACTTATATTCCTACTTTCAGCAATAGAAACCTAATTAAGGAGAAAATGAAATTTTAAAACAGATAATTACCCAAAATTGGGAGCAGTTTGTCTCCCCGTGCGATAATAAAGCATTATTATGTGAGTCTCTTGTTATGCAAAAATAAAAGGATTATCCTGTCGACCAGTTACAATTTTTTATGATCGTAACTTTACGATGTTTTTGTTGTCTAAAAATCGTAAGTTTACGATTTTTGATTATTTGCAAGATGCCATTTTGTTTGTTTGTTGACATTTTGCAGAATGTGTGCTGTTTCATGCCTGAACTCTGTTTTTTTTGTTTTTAATAATTTTAGATGGATTATACTTTTTGGTAATTACCAAATGATGAGCATTCTGCGATTTTGTTTTTGCAAGAAAAAGGAATTCTCCTTTCATCATTTACTGATTCAGGCAGAGCGCATTGAATGGTCGCCAGTCGCGAAGCGACTAGCGGGGGTCTCCTCCCAGTTTGATCCCTGTGATTCTGGTAAATGTAGTAATTGCGTGAAAAATACTAATTACAACATAATATTGATTCAACCTTTTACTGATTCAGGCAGTGTCCATCGAATGTGATCGGAACGGTCACGACTCGCGGAGCGATGAGAAAGGGTCTCCTCTTGTCGTTTTCTTCATGGAAAATTTTGAAGATATATAATAAAAAATATCATAAATAAATTTTTTAACGATAACTCAGAAAACATCCTACACTAACATTAACTAATGATTCTGCAAAATGTTAAAAAACAAAATTGTGTCACGCAAATAATCACGCAGGGATCGCAAACTTACGATTTTTTAGACAACAAAACATCGTAAAGTTGCGATCAAAAACAATCGTAAATGGTCGACGGGATAATACGTAAGTACCAAATAAATATTCTGACATATGTTTTTATCTACATGTTGCTAAAAGTTGGTAGCAAGTATACAAGTAGTGTATCCACGAATTCTCTCAGTTTTTGGACTCTCTCCGGCTGAATATGTGTTACCTTTTACCCCACGACTATCTTCTTGCTATGGTTTTGAGCATCTTCTTCTCATATTCTCCCCTCTTCCTCTCAGATTACTGCTCGTTGGTCCATCACATATTTCTGATCAAGGACTACAGAGTTTCTTCACTCATGGCAACCACCGGAATTCAACCGTATTGTACGGTTTTCTTCCTTGTCGTTTAAAGGTCTCCCAACGTTCATGAAAAAATAGCTTTAAGCGAAATGTTTAGAAAATTTGTTTTTTACTCAGTCTATGCAACATTCAATCAATTTTGATTTTATTTATTTTGTATTTTATAAAACTTATAATCATTTCAGTTATAATCCTAAAATCACAATTTACTATTTGATTATATACCATTAAAAGGTTTATTTTTGATTTTAATCTTACATTCGCAATACTTCATTGAAGGCTCCATTTAACCGTGTGAGTTGCACTTACGCGGTTTCGACTGCATTAGTCATGTACGATTTTCAGGATATTATCACTCTGCGCAAGGATAGCCCAAATTGGTTTGTGCCATTCCTGTGAAGCATAATAATTTCCTAAAAAACATCTAGATAAGAATATAATATACATAAAGGTAAAAATATAAGACTAAGTTATAAAACTATTATAAAATAATATAAAATATAAAACTAAGATAAAAATATACATCTAGATAAGGTGGGCGTCGTCTCCCTAAGAACAAAAAATGGCACTTACTTAAAAATGGAAAACATTGGAAACTCATTTATTCTTACTTACTTCCGCATAAAAATCCGAACCGATTTGAGAATTTGCTTTCAAAAAAAAAAAAAAAGTATGAGCAAGTAATATATATTAGATTCTTGAACTTTAATTAATGCTAAACGTTGAAGAAATTTTGTTACTTTGTTCTTCAACTATGCCTCATTTCCACTTTCTTCCCTTAGAAACCGCCATTTTGTAACTTATTTTAATTCAAACCAAATGTCCTCCTAAATGAATGTTTAAATTTGGGAAGTTTTGGAGCCTTTTGATTCTAGTCGAACGGCAAAAGGGCAAAGACACGCTGGAAGATTAGTGAGCAAAAACTTCAAGATTCCTTTCCGCTTTTATAAAACCTGCTTTCCACTCACAGCTCTTCGTTAAGACCTTACTCTTTAATGACTTTTCTCTCGCTCAAAATCATTAAGTATGACGCAATTTGACTTCCGAGATTTAACTTACGTGTAAAAAAGTTAAATTCTGGAAGAGACTTTCGCCAAGAGGGAATGCAAACTACCTAGAATTGTAGTTGCCATTGAAGTTTGTTATTTGAAAGAATAAGGTATGCGCGCGAGGTTTGGTGTCTTTAATTCATTCGGACATCGAGGTAAGAACATCCTTTACATCCCAATTAGTTGCGCGAAGAATTCACTCATGATAAATTAATTGATTAATCCTAAGCATTCTTTACTTTTAAGAGGTACCGTATCTCTCCGAGAATTTGGTTGTCCCAAACGGAGATAAAAGTGTCCAACTTGAAAGTATATGCAATGCACTTTTTGAACACTATCTGAGATTTAGTTCTTTTATAAACAGAGGCCGCCCTGCGGTGGCGCAGTGTGGTAACGCGTTCTCCTAGTGCGCCGCTAATCCGGGTTCGACTCCCAGCAGTGCAAAAAGAACGCTTACTCAGAGATCTCATAAAGATCGCACTGCTCACTGTAGTCCGGGGTTTGGTTCCCTAGGCCTTAAGAGGTTCGGATTCCTCGGAAAACTGTAGGTCCCGGCGCAGCATGACCACTGTAGTCTTTGAGCCGTAAAACCAAACAAACAATAAACAGAGGCCAAAATTTCTGGGAAAACTGTGGATTCCATCTCAGTACGATACATGCCGTCTTTATAATGTAAAAACATAGACTTTAGATTAAACCAATTGCATTTCTAATACCATCATGTACTTTTTTTTTATACTAATGCAAAATATTTATAAATATTGCGATATGAATCAGTATTTGCGCTTATATTTTCTCTCTTGGTATACATTAAAAAGACAAATTATTATACACATCTGCGATGCAACCATGTCAATAAGCACGACAGGAACCAGTGACCTGCGAGCAGTCGGCTGACATCAGTGCTATGTTATATAAATATCAGAGTATCTACGGGAACGGCAACGGATATTATTATAGGTAAAGACAGCGATGTAAACGAGTTAAATGCAAACAAATTGTCGGCGTTCGCAAGGCTAGATGTTCGATATCAGAAACTGAAAAACCGGGGAATCTTGCAAAATATGGCCGCACACCAGCGATTGTTGCGCGAGGCTATCGAAGACTCGGTCCCACCATATCGACAGCAAGAAAGGCAACCTCACGACAGGTTTTAATGAAGGTGTTTGTTTCAGTGTTTGCCCAAGAACTGTTCGTAAGTGATTGACACAACTCGACTGTCACAGCCAACGGTCATTTCGGGTTCCACTGCTAACGGCAAGGCACAAATTGCTGTGGCTGAAATTTATCACAAAGAGCAACCATTGAACGGCAGACCACTGGAAACTTGTCATCTGCTCCGATGAATCACGATTCCAGCTGCAACAGGCGGATGGCAAAGTCAGTGTGTGGCGTCAACAGCACGAAACACAACATCCGTCGTGTCAGACAGACGTTGTACAGGCCGATGGCAGCCGTTTAACTGTCTAGGCCCTCTCATCACGCTGGATGAACACCTGAGAGGATCGGGCTACGTTGAACTGCTGGTGCATAATCTTCACCCCTTTCTACGTATGTTGTTCACACAGTACGACGTGCACTTTCAAGAGGATGATGAGCCATCCCATCGTTGCACCAGTGTGGTCCTACGAGCATAACCGTGAGATTGGAACACTCACCTGGCACTCAGATATAAATCTTCTCAAGTACATATGGAATGAGCTGCAATGGTTTCTTAAAGTTTTGGACTCGCCGCCATGCTCTATGACGGATTTAAGACGGAAATTGCGTGATTGATAGGCAACAATACCACCTTGCTTTCAGAATCTTATCGAATCCCTTCCCAGGCGTATTACTGCAGTTATTCACGCAAAAAGTGGAGTAACACGGTATTGAACAAGTGTGTATATCAATTTATTTTTCGGTGTATAATTTTTTAGAACAATATTTAGATTTTTATACTTGATAATTGTAAACTTTTATCACGTTTTTACTATTATTCTTATATATATATATGGTAATTTTCGAAACCCAGGTTTGAATTTCAACTACAGCTTTTAGGTATTGGAGAAAAACAAGATGATCCCGGACCTAGAATCGAACTGGTGTCCCTCAGTTGAGCCCGGAGTGCCTTAACCGCTAGACCATCGAGTATTCTAGATGGGAGACTATGGCTCTTTTTCTCATATACCTAAAATCTCTAGTTTGAGCTCAAACGTGGGTTTCAAAAGTTTTTATGTATGATAAATTCCCCACGAAAAATCCCCCCCTCAAAAAGAATTCGCCCCGGTGGCTTTATGTATTGACCATTATTTGTCAATTATGTTAACCCTGGGATGGGTAATGATATATTAAAACATAATTATTATTATTATTATATTTGTACATACTGTATATTGGAAGATAGGAATATTTTTAAAATGTCTTTTTACTTCATTTTAAATTACATCCCCTGAGGAGTGCTACGTTGTGAATATACTTTTGACATGTTTTGAGGTCTACCGAGTCATATGCCTGCATAGAGAAGTCCTATTAACGTTCTTCGCCGTTTTCGAAAACGTTTTGACATTTATTAAAACGGATGCCAAATTTTTCAAAAATGAAAGAGGTTGCAAGAAAATAAAAAATGCAAATCCTCGTAAATTTTAACGAATTTCTTATATCGATGTTTAGGCTTCAAAACCATTTGTAAAAATGCGTTACGTTTTGAAAAGAAGAAGAAAAGGATGAATAAAGCAGAAAAAAACTATTTTACAATAATTACCATAAAACGCGATAAATTTCCAAGATTAACAAATAGCTAAAAACACAAAAGATCTAATTCTATAATTACTTATATTCCTACTTTCAGCAATAGAAACCTAATTAAGGAGAAAATGAAATTTTAAAACAGATAATTACCCAAAATTGGGAGCAGTTTGTCTCCCCGTGCGATAATAAAGCATTATTATGTGAGTCTCTTGTTATGCAAAAATAAAAGGATTATCCTGTCGACCAGTTACAATTTTTTTTGATCGTAACTTTACGATATTTTTGTTGTCTAAAAAATCGCAAGTTTACGATCTTTGATTACTTGCGAGACGCCATTTTGTTTGTTTGTTGACATTTTGCAGAATGAGTCTTGTTTCATGCCTGAACCCTGTTTTTTTTAATAATTTTAGATGGATTATACTTTTTGGTAATTACCAAATGATGAGCATTCTGCGATTTTGTTTTTGCAAGAAAAAGGAATTCTCCTTTCATCATTTACTGATTCAGGCAGAGCGCATTGAATGGTCGCCAGTCGCGAAGCGACTAGCGGGGGTCTCCTCCCAGTTTGATCCCTGTGATTCTGGTAAATGTAGTAATTGCGTGAAAAATACTAATTACAACATAATATTGATTCAACCTTTTACTGATTCAGGCAGTGTCCATCGAATGTGATCGGAACGGTCACGACTCGCGGAGCGATGAGAAAGGGTCTCCTCTTGTCGTTTTCTTCATGGAAAATTTTGAAGATATATAATAAAAAAAATCATAAATAAATTTTTTAATGTTAACTAAGAAAACATCCTTCACTAATATTAAATAACGGTTCTGCAAAATGTCAACAAACAAAATTGTGTCACGCAAATAATCAGGGATCGTAAACTTACGATTTTTTAGACAACAAAAACATCGTAAAGTTGCGATCAAAAACAATCGTAAATGGTCGAGGGGATAATACGTAAGTACCAAATAAATATTCTGACATATGTTTTTATCTACATGTTGCTAAAAGTTGGTAGCAAGTATACAAGTAGCGTATTCACGAATTCTCTCAGTTTTTGGACTCTCTCCGGCTGAATATGTGTTACCTTTTACCCCACGACTATCTTCTTGCCATGGTTTTGAGCATCTTCTTCTCATATTCTCCCCTCTTCCTCTCAGCTTGCTGCTCGTTGGTCCATCACATATTTCTGATCAAGGACTACAGAGTTCCTTTACTCATGGCAACCACCGGAATTCAACCGTATTGTACGGTTTTCTTCCTTGTCGTTTAAAGGTCTCCCAACGTTCATGTAAAAATAGCTTTAAGCGAAATGTTTAGAAAATTTGTTTTTTACTCAGTCTATGCAACATTCAATCAATTTTGATTTTATTTATTTTGTATTTTATAAAACTTATAATCATTTCAGTCATAATCCTAAAATCACAATTTACTATTTGATTATATACCATTAAAAGGTTTATTTTTGATTTTAATCTTACATTCGCAATACTTCATTGAAGGATGATCAAAGACGAGAGATTGCAGTTGGCGCTGGAAAAATTGCGTCTAACTTCACGGGAGAATTGACAGCCATTTCTGCGGCTATCGAAACTTACACCAATCTTGGACCTTCGCAGCAGCTTAGTGGTATCACCATTTTCAGCGACTGCAGGTCTGCCTTACAAGCCCTCAGCAAAGGTACTTCAAGTCTAATTTTGAATATCCTGGCACAACTTAGACAACTTCACCGTCTCCAGAAAAAATGCTTCATGCAATGGATTCCTGCCCATGTGAACCTTGAGTTCAACGAAATTGCTGATTCTTTGGCTAAAAGTGCCAGAGATCTCAACCAAAATACAACAACCCCAATTTCGCTGGCAGACGCAAATGCTTTTGCAAGGTCAAGACTATTCACCCCCTTGAAAATCAAGGCCCATGATCAAATAACTAACCTTGACATTGACAGGAAGACAGCCGCCACTCTCATCAGACTAAGAACAAAACATCATAAAAACATGAAAATTTCTGCAGATGGGACTAAAAAATATCAAAACTGTGGCAGCTGCCTCGACGAGGAACTTACACCACATCATGTTTTCGACTGCCCTGCAGTAGCTGCAGGCCTTCACCTCTTAAACTATCCTACAGAAGAAGATTTATACTCCTTTAATGCCATTGCCATTGCAAAGACTATACAAGCACACCATGAATTATGATTCTATGGGGGATACGACACCAACCACCAACCAACCAACTTCATTGAAGGCTCCATTTAACCGTGTGAGTTGCACTTACGCGATTTCGACTGCATTAGGCATGTACGATTTTCAGGATATTATCATTCTGCGCAAGGAAAGCCCAAATTGATTTGTGCCATTCCTGTGAAGCATAATAATTTCCTAAAGAACATCTGGATAAGAATATAATATACATAAAGGTAAAAATATAAGACTAAGTTATAAAACTATTATAAAATAATATAAAATATAAAACTAAGATAAAAATATACATCTAGATAAGGTGGGCGTCGTCTCCCGAAGAACAAAAAAAATGGCACTTACTTAAGAATGGAAAACATTGGAAACTCATTTATTCTTACTTACTTCCACATAAAAATCCGAACCGATTTGAGAATTCGCTTTCAACAAAAACAAAATGACGACGCCTGAGGGAAAAAACATGCTGTCTTCGATACCTCCTGAATTTTTCCTGAAAATGGCCTTTTTCTTTGCACAAAAAACTTGTCCGCATTATTCGATAACCCGTACGCATTAAGCGAAATCTTTAGCATTGTATGTACATATGCCTCAAATTGGAAAATTTTTTTATCCACAATGAAGAGTGGTCCGCCTTAAGCAAAGTCACATTAACAAGATTTCGCAGTATTCCATATTTATTGCGTGAAGTTTGGTCGACGAAATACCGTTTCAAGGGAAAAATCCCGCATATTAAAAATCTACAAAATTGCCTAAATTATTAGCCAAGGATTTTATTTTGTGTCAGAAAATGCGCACGAAATTCGCGTTCCGATATGAAAATGAAGTTACCCATTTTTCGACTTCGATAATAGAAGTGATAAGCGAATACAAAGGAAGTGGGAGACGTTTTATCTTTTTTCAGTTTTTATTCCCACTTTGAGATAGTCGTAAATGTCTGAAAACAAAGAGAAGCATGTCAGAAATTGCAGAGAGAGGAAAACATATAATAAGCTGTTACGATAACATCCAGTGACATTTGGGAAATTTTGAAGAGCGAAGTTTATTCCAGTTCTGTCATTTCAGGAATGTGAAATGTCATTTCGTCTTTCCCAGTAAAACTTTTCCAATTATTTCTTTATGAAATGAAAAGGGAGAAAAGTGCATTAACAGGAAATTTCAATTCCGATCTGCTTTTGTATTTTCTTTTCTATTATTTCCTTTTTAGTTCAGCTTTTTGAATGAATTTTTGTCTTCAATTTTTGATGCACAATGAAGGCTATATTAAAGGCTTTATTGACAAAGTACCGATTCATATTTTAAAGATGATATTTCTCTGTTCTAAAATAGTTTCATATTTTCTATGGCTAACATAGACGTAGTAACTTAAAAAAAGCGCGATTTTTGAAATCCACTTCTGTGTTACACTAATATTATTTCAATATATCTTCATTCTAATATGCTTTCATGTAAATATTTTCTTACGATATCAGATATCAAATTTCGGGTGTGATTGCAAGTCGTTGAGAGTCTACATGACTATTTATATTATAATTATTATTTGTGTATGCAAATATATGAAGAAACTATTGAATTAAATGCAGCGAAATATTGCCATAAATTGCATATACCGCGTATATATTGCATATAAAATAAAATAACATAGATTCGAATTTAATAAATATATTTGAATCCTCTTTGTAATATATCATAAAATTATAATCGTTAAATAGATTTGCGCAATACTACATATACCTATATCACCTTATTAATAATAGAAAATTATTAGGGTCTGTATTTAAGTCTTTAGAAAATAGTATACAAAATATCTCTATACGAAAAAAATTATTTTATCCCTTTTCAAAATATTTGCCTTTACTATGAATACACTTTTTCAATCAAATAAACCAATTTTCAAAATAGTTATGCCGTCAGAATTTGGTATAGCAGAAACATGTGGTTTTTTAGCTTCAACTGCTATTTCTGGGCTGTTAAATCGTTGACCACGCATTTTAGTTTTGATCGTTGGGAACAAAAAGGAACACTTGGGTGAGAGAGCAAACTGGAGTAGAGGACATCATTGTTAAAGTAAAAGGGCTGAAATGGCAATGGGCTGGGCATATCGCAAGAAGAACTGATCAACGATGGACAACGCAAATTCTGAACTGGATTCCAAGAGACCACCGAAGACCTAGAAAACGTCCTCAAACTAGATGGGTGGATGAAATAAGAAAACAGGTTGGGGTGACATGGAAGCGAATTGCTCATTATAGACTTGTGTGGAAAGCATTTAGAGAGACCTTCATCCAGCAGTGGATAGATAATGGTTGAATATGATGATGATGATATATATATATATATAATTCCTGAAATTTTGTAGTAAGATATTTCAAAAAGAAATGCTTCTAAAGTGGACTTAAATCCTAACGAAGAAAAAAAGAAGTGGGGGAGAAATATAAAATAACAAAGATGTGAATAAAAAACATCAACTTTAAAGAATTTATTCTTAACGTGAATATGAATAGCAGCCCGAAATAAGCCCGAGAGAAACTTTGGAAGAAACGAGACTTTTGATGGAGACAAAATAAGTAGAAAGCTAGACTTTTCTTTTCAATTTTCAATCTTTAATTGCAAATCCCCTCGAAATTCCTCAGAAAGGAAATTACGAGGACTTATTTAGAGAACTCTTTCCGAATCAGAATTATTATTCAGTGGGGAGTAACCAACTTTGTTCAAATAACCTCAGGGGAAAGAAGCAGAGAAGATTAAAGCCATTCTTTGATCTTTTAAAAAGGAACTCGTAAATAAAGAACTCCTAAAGAGATCCTCTGCAAACACATTAAAGTGGTTTTAGCTATTGCGTTGATCTCCGGATGAACGTAAGTTTTTCTCAAAGCTTTCTAGTAGACAGAGTTTTCTTTTAAGGTAAAATTGCTAACGAAGTAAACTTAATGAAGATGTCTAGCCCCTTTTAACAATATTGACAACGCATGCTACTTTATTTGAATTTGGTTTTAAGTCTTTTAAATCTTTTATACTAAATTTACCGGGAATTTAGAAATTAGAACCTGAAAAATAACTAACATTCCACACACTAAAATTGGAAGTTTAAATCATCTAGAAAAAATAAATTTCAAGTAGCCAGAGCTGCCAGCATTTAAGATTACAGTATTGATCATAAATTGCAATGAAATTTATCTCAACATTTTTTTAAAATTACGATACTATATATCCATGATACCTGGGCAGCTATACTAGTAGATCAGGGAGGGGGTGTTAAAAAAATTATTACGTCCTTTTCAAATCTGTCGAGAATTTTAATGAACGTATATGATACCAAAAACGATACAAAAATAATTAACACTGCTTGACAATTAGTAATGAGCTAAAAACTTATCTTATTTTAAAATGTGACTGTAAAACTTTCGAAAGTAAATGCATAGCAGGTTCGGGCAAATCAAAGTTTGAAACGTCTAGTGGGGGGGGTCTCGATCCCCGCCTCTGCCCCGATATTGGCGCCCATGCCATGATGTGAATATTTCTTATTACGGAAATAGGATGCAATTAAATATGAGTGCTTCCATTCCAGACCAGATTCGGTTGAAGACTTCAAGAGAATTATGAACATTATCTAGCATACAGTTATTAGCTTGGGTTGAAATATATAAGCCGAAAAAAGAAATCGTCAGAATTTTTTAGTTTCTGGCACAAAAAAGAAACACAATGAAAAGAATTTTCACTTCTATTTGACTGTATGACAAATTGAACGAGCTTCAGAAAAAGACACATAGAAAAATAAAATAAGCAGACAAATATTAAATCATCCCTTGCAAACTAGAAATCATTTTTGATGAGAAAAGGGAAAAATAAATTTGCAGTTTGTTTTTTAAATGTGTTTCTTAAACCATCGACGCATCTCTGACGTTTTGAGAAACACCATAAAGACAGAGTAATAAGAAACATCATTCATATCTGTCGGAGCTGTCAATTTCGAGTCAGTTTTTATATACATAGAAATCCTCGTTCATTTTCCCTGGAACTTCCATCGAAATAAGTTCGCAGACTATTTTTGGAAGACAACTTGTTTTTCTTATTTTGATTTTTTTCTTCACAGGACACATTCAACTCACAATGACCATATTTGTTATTTTGTCGAGACACAAATAAATTCAATCTGATTGACAGAATTGTGGAAGAAAAAGTTTTATACATTAGTTTAGAACCCCATATATATAAGCCGTAAGTTTCGTAAATAAAATCCTGAAAATTATGATAATAATGTATATATTTTTTTTAATTCTCAGTTTGTTTACTAATGATATGATTTTATATTATTATATCATATCTATTATATTATATAAGCATCCGCCATAACTCGCCCTGGAGAGGATCCAGAGCAAGTAAAGAAAGAGAGAAAAATACGGGGTAAGAGCTGTCAAAAATTCACGTATTTCAAGTTCTGGACAGCTCGTTTCATTATGTATACCTCAGTTGCAAAGACAATATCTGTATATATAATATACACACATATTTATTTTAAATTTTAAATACCGATTTTTTAAATAATACTGTTTATTATTTTTTACATTGAATTTTTAAAAATTGCGCCACTTTTTCCTGTTTAATTTTAGGTATACAAAATGTCATAGTCGTTAAAAGGGGATTAAATTTTATTGCATTTTAACATTATGCCAGACAAAATCCATATGTTCCTCATCAATATATGTTTATATATTGCCTCCCTAAATCCAAAACTCGCTAAATGAGATGGACGCCGACGACATAGAAATATTGGGATGAACCGTATACCAGTGGAAGACAGCTGGTTGTTAAACAGGGCCGTACCCAGCGGGTGATCTCAAGGGCCCGTCCCCCCCTACCGAAATATTTTTGCTACCAATACTTATTCATTAGCGAGGTTATACAAATTTTTGTCACCGCCAAAAAAATTTCTGGTTAAGGTCCTGTTTTTAACAACTCTTTACAGGGATAACAGACAACAACAAAGCAGTGTTTAATTTAAATGTGCTTCTGCTTGATGACGTTCACTTTACCATAAAATGAATATTCTATTTACATTTCTAATTTCATTTTCATATACAATGCTCCTTACTAACTTTCGTATTTATTAAACTGATGGTGATGATGTAGGCAGTTTCTTTAATTTATAATTTTTATTTATAATTTGATAATGAGCTTAGAGGGCCAAAAATTTCCTTGAGCTTGCGAAATTAAAATTGGGAAAATGTAGTTGTGGTTGTAACGTTATTAAAAACGTTCCACTTGAAAGTTGAAATAATAACACTTCAATGGAAATGCTGCCATGAAGAAAAGAGAACTATATAATACAATACAACAAATGCTATAGTTACATCAAATAAATGACAAAGTGCATTTTTTTTATTTCGCACTGAATACACTAGGCTGAAAAATATAACCGCATTCTTTAGATTAAAAAACAAAATTAAATCTTGAACGGCGTTACCCGTTATAAAATTTTTGTTTGAAATTGGGGGGGGGACATGGAGATCTAATACCAACACTGGAGGGGAGGGGTCCCCCTGTCCCCCCCGCTAACGGCGCTCGTGTAAATGCGGGCTCGTCAAATGTGGATATTACTCTATGTAGTATAACTATAGTATAATTCTCTTTGTAGGCTGAAGAAATACCCATCATATCACCTCAATTAGTAGTTGGTCTGATCAATGCATTTTTATCATTACACGGTTTCCCATTCATATATGGTGTCTTACTATTCCTTATACATGGTACATCCTCGTACATGGCCCCTCCATGTAAGTAGATTGGCAGATGTGGAAGAACGCGTCGACCAAAGTCATGGTCATGACGTGTAAGTACCAATCAGACTTGTTACCGACCGAATCACGTAACAAATGCGTTTACCTATGACGGATGGGCAAAGTCGCTCAATGCTTCATTCAGTGTACGATGAGTTTGTATTGTATATAACACCTTGGTATGTAACACCTTGTATATATAACACCTTGAGTTTGTATTGTACATAATTTTCATTCAAAGAGAATTGCTGCATGTCGACAAAAAAGCCACTGTCTTTTTGTCGACTTGCAGCAATTCTCCCTAACTGGAAATCTTTGAATGGAATCTTTCGAGGTGTAATTCAGTTTGTAGGTTTAGAAACAAAAGAACTTCGTATTTAAAATCAGCATGCAAGTCTTAGTTATTTAGAATTAATATAACTTCTAAGGTTAATAGACAGCAGCGTTTACATAAAATGAGGGAAATTTAGAGAGGGAGAGAGAGGGAGAAGAGATAGAGAGAATGCTACTATTCTTTAAATCGGACAACTTTTTTTTAACAATTTTTTCAACAATTTTTTTTTATCTCAGCTGTAGAGTAGCAAATCGAAACTCATGGGGGTTGAAATCGTAGCTTTGCAGAAGATTATGTGATGCGTCCTTAGAGAAAATAATGTGTTTAGCAAAACAAAGTAATCAAGGCTACTCAATTTACAGGAAAAATCCTTTACCATAAAGGAAGAAATTATAGAGAATGCCCAGTTCTAAAATCGCATTTTTATTCCCTGTTATAATTGCAAATGCATAATAAGTGAACAAGTAAAAAATGTTACCTTTTTAAAGATCAGTAAATTGCATACGTTAGACTTTTGCATTTCTGTATACCTTTTTACTTAGAAATCTATTGCAAAATATATTAAAAGAATTCTTTTTTTTTAATTTGTGTTTAATAAAAATCCCTCTTTAATGTTAACTTGTTTGCATACCATCGTTTCAGAATGATCGAGCGATCTAAGGCGCCAGAATCCAGCTTAATTTACGCTGATAGCAGCGCCAGTGAATTTTCTGATCCACGAATATGGGCATGGGTTCGAATCCTACTTTTGGCACAGCCTTTTTTTTGTTACGTGAATTTAACGCATATTTTATCCAATGTAGCGTAGTAAGAAGATGGGCTCAGGAGCTTAATCCCCTTAAGCAGAGCTCTCCTAAAGAAAATTATTGCGAATATGCGGTGCTGTCTTAGTTGACAGAAGAGTTAAAAGAGTATTGTAGCCAGGATGCAGGGGAAACTGTTTCAAAGCAAAGGGCATATTTAGTGCAGGTCACCCACAGATTGTTCTATATATATCTCTATGCGGCAACTGGGCCCACAACCTTACTGGCCTCAGTTTGGCTACAGGAATGATACAGAGATAAAGCTTTGGAATGAATTACCAACTAATCTTAAAAATATTCACAATATCAGACTGTTTAAAAAGAATTTAATGCTTTACTTATTAAACAGAGTTTGTGATCCAGCGGATTACTGGGGTCCTTAGCCGGCTAAATTTTATGTTTTTTTTTTACTTTAGAATCGCCACTGGGTAATGCAAATTGTACTGTCTTTTCTATACTTTGTGAAATTCGCTATTATATTTAAATTGAATTTTAAGACCGGATGCAATATGTAATCCTTGTGTGATAAACAAACGTTCTTATTTATTTGTAAGTAACATTTCTATTTTAACAACATTACAGTAATCTTGATAGTTCGGGCAAAAATCACTGTCTTAATTTTAAAAAATACGGTATATATAATATATAATAATATTTAACGCTAAATGTAGCTAAAGAAATTTAAAGTGAATGTACTTTAATGCCAATTAACGAAAAGTACGAAATAACAACTGCACAATGAATATGAAAATACTTAATTAGAGTAATTCGGGAATTTCCTGAATTCAACATTTTCATTCAGTATAAGTCAAGAAATATGGGTCTATGTTTAAAAACTCTGAATAGCACATTCATGCACTTTGAACACATACATATCGTGCACTTGGTGTAAGTAAATTAGTAGATTATAATGCACTATCATTTGAAGTACTGATATGTGTATTTAGAATAAGAACTGATCGCTATTTTTTGCATACATGTCGCTTTCTAAGCTTTACAAGGATTCGTAATGAAAGTTATTATTCAAGGTTGTGCATTCAATTGTTACCGTATCGAATGTTAAATTACAAAAGTTACAAAATGTCGGATTTTAACGATCCATGGAATTTGAAAACGATAAAGGTAATATTTGATGAGATGCATACCCCATCATTTATAAGACTAATGATGCACACATGTATAAACATATAC
Organism: Dysdera silvatica; assembly: GCA_006491805.2. Taxonomy (NCBI): domain Eukaryota; kingdom Metazoa; phylum Arthropoda; class Arachnida; order Araneae; family Dysderidae; genus Dysdera; species Dysdera silvatica. The sequence goes on along the minus strand of QLNU02007284.1, from coordinate 28,081 downwards.
ACCATGTATATATGTACGTAAATAATTTTTATCTATTTAAATTATTTAAATATATTTCGCCTGGAGTATTTTGCAGCTAAAACGCAAATATGCAGTTGCACATTGTATTGGATTATAATTATTATATATATATATATGTGTACAGGCCGCCAAAATCTAATACGCGAGTTTGAAAAATTAGTTACACCATCGGCCAATAGTTGGCGCTGCAGTCGCGTCGAACGTTTTAAATACTGCTCAAAAGTACAGATCATTCAGTCTGTTGTCTATTCCGCTGCCGAAGCTATGCCGAAGGATGCTTTGCCGAAGTATATTTAAAGTACAGGGGGAGGGGAACGAAATTTAGATGAAATTATTTGTCCCTTGGAGTGTGTTCATTTTACTGAAATATTACCAAGTAAGTCGCAGTCTGACGATGATAAGGCGCATTTTTCAACGAAGGTTTAACTTTGTAAAAGACCGAAATCTGAAAAAAATTCGAAATTTGTCCGCAATGTTTGAACGGACAGACAGCGTTTCTGATGGTTTAGTCGGAAATGTGGAATGCAAACGATCGGCCGTGACACCTGAGAATACAAAGGCAGTTGAAAAGGCAGTCCTTCGGAAATCCATCCGAGAGCAGCTGCTGATATCAGATTATCAGTATTCACTACGTGGAGAATTATGCAAAACACACTGCACCTTTATCCGGATAGAATTTAATGTCATCAGGCTACCAAGGTTGCATGTGCGATGGAGGGCACACTTCACGAATGAGATGCTTCGGGTGATTAATGAGAACTAAATTGATGTCAGCCGCGCACGATTCACCGATGAGGTGCACTTTCACTTGCATAAATTTATTATATTTATATAAACGAAACTGGCAATTTTGGGGTTCCCAAAACCCACATGTGTGTGTTTCACGACTAATGGATTCTCAGAAACTAACCGTTTTGGCTGCGGTTTCCACTAAAGGCAAAATGGGGAATTCTTCAATTAATGCTATTTCACTTAATTTAAAACCTGATGACAAAATGTTCTATATTGCGATAAGAATTTATAACTATTACAGTATTAGCTACAAATATCCATAACAACTGCATTGCAAATCACAAAATCCTAATGTCGTCTCTTGAGATCGTTTTAAATTTTTAGATATTTAAAATTTATTACTATTAAGTAACAATTCCAATAAATAAGGTTAGGTTAAAATTACAATTAATTGATGTTATGGAAGGGGGATGGGAAGTACTGTTTCCTTATTTGCCTAATGAGGGTTTTGGTTAAACGTCATGGATTATGTATAATATATAAATAAATAAGATATAATAAATGAAATAATTCAAATTTTAACGCACTTTATACACGAAAGGTTTTTTAGGTTATTGGGAAAATAGGCGGAAGTCCTCCGTTCAACTTAGTAGAATTTTACAAGCACCTTAATGTAAAAATGGTATTAAAAATAAAAAAGAATAATCATGAAGAAATTTTTTACAAGTGATGTATGAGTTATTAATCGCTTATTTTTCAATGCGCAAATTAGCTCCTGGGAAACGAAACTAAAATGAATGGTAGCCTACTAAGAAGTAATAAGCACGCTTTAAAAGTAGGCTTAACATTAAGAAGTAATAACCACGCCTTAAATTAAAAGTAGTCTTAACATAATACGACAACAAGAATGTTGAGGAATTTTAATTGTAAAAAATAAATTCATAGTGAAGAACACGAAGATAAAATTCATATTAATCTTGAATAAGGGCTAGCTTCTCAGACGCTCAGCACAAATTTAAAACGGCATAATGAAAGAATTCATTCTTTTTCAGGAACCTGAGGGTAGTATTGAATCAATGAGTGCTATTTTAAACAGAAAACTACATCTATAAAAAGTTATCTTAACTTCCATTTTTACATGAAGTTGGTGCTCCGAGAAATAGAAATTGAATGTAACAACTTCGCGACGAACTGGTAGACGAAGAGGAAGAAAAGACAAAAAAAGGCAAAGTAATAGATTGATGTGATGATTATACATACAAAATAATGGTGCAGCAATAATAAAGAATTATATAATAAAATATGTCGGCTACCTCAATGCTTGTATGCTCGTCACTCACAACTTCCAATGATTTCCGTAAGAAATATTGTTTTGTGAAAATATCGTCCGATTTTCACAATGTTTCGCAGCCCTTTCGGGAATTTCCCCGTGCATACTGCAAGGCAAGAAATTTTCGAGAAATATATTTTCGTACTTTAAGATGATTTAACGCTTTTTCAGTAACTTGAATTTGGAGTCAAGAGAAAAAATTTAGCATCAACCAGTGAGTCACTTCTCGTCCTTCAAACTAGATCGATGTCCTCGCGCATCGATATTTTTTGTCGGAGTATATTCTGAGTTGCCAGACGACACATCATCCATATAGAAACTATCATGGCAGATCTTCATTTGAATTTCAAACAAGTCCATAAACTTACTCAAAAGTCTCAATAAATTGCAAGTCGAAAGCTAGAAATGCAAAATAGATGTCCTGTTTTCAAAAGTAGTTATTTTATTTTTTATACACAGACTGACATTCATATTTCAGTATGAATGGGGAAAAGAAACTGCAATATTTTCGTAATATCTAGAAATATCTTTCAGAGTTAAACAAACCTGTATATAAAATGCTTAAAAATGTATAAATATTTGTTTCAAATCGCAAGCTCATGATTTCAATGTTATTTTAATGTTACATATATTTCAAAATATTTCATTCATGCTCAAAAAAAATTCTACTTTAAAGAATCGTTTATTCTATTCGAACCAGTTTAATATCCATGTATAATTAAAGTTAAAATATTCAAGTATTCTGCCTATAAGAGCAAATGTAAGGCAAATGTCTAAATACGTCCAACGAGATGAAATTTGAATACAATACGAATATTATGCGAACAGAACTAATTACTATTAATAGAGAAAATTTAATGAACGTTGAAAAAAAAATTGGTTTTACTTATAGGTTCTTACTGCTAGTTTAATTTCATTGGACGAACCTCTTAATATATGATACTTTTATAATTATATATTTTTCATCATTTTGAGATAAGAAAACCCTACATTTAGTTGTTCTAAATTAATAATCTGAAACTAACATAATATTTCAAACTTTAGTCTTTACCTAGTAGTATAATAACCATTAATACTTCCCGAATGTCCTTTTCTGAATTTATGAAAGAAAACTTTTTCTGTTCCAACATTTTTTTTCTATTTTCTCTTTTGTGAAAAATATTTTATTCTATTTTTCAGTGTTGTCATATTTTTTAAAGAGAATTTCCTACCATCAACTCCAGTTTCTGAAGTCAAGTGCTCGTGACAGTTCAAATCCTATTTGTTGCCCATATTTTCCCTCTCATCAAGCGTAACTTTATTACTCACTCGCTAACTTTCAAGACCAAAAGTTTTTTAATTTCACAAGTTCTAAAATTTCGAAGCCACTAGATATATCTAAATTGAATAAGAAAATATATAAACTTCGAAGTGACACGTTTCGAACTTTTTATCCAACGTTCATTTTTATTTTCGTTTATTTGTTTTCTTGCTTATTGACCTAGTTTTGGGTTATTTCTCAAATTTTCATGCAAGTCGGGTGTTTTCGAAAACGTACTAACAGTAATTGCAGCAATGCATTTGAAAAAACTACAAAATACCTTCCAAAACTGAACACAACAAACTTTTCATCAGTAGGATCAAATCTATTTAATTGTAATTCTAAAGGTTTATAATGAATGCAAGGGTATATTGTTGGTGGCCTGCACTAAATCATCAAGGTACTTAATCGTGAAATCTCAAGGTAATCCAGTAATTATAGTGGGTAATTCTCCCCAAATGAGTCTATTCTAGTCTAAAGGAACAGTCGATTTGCGAATAATGTAGATCGATTGTTTGGAGTCTTTAATCTGAAATAAATGAATACTCCACATCATTAAATTCCAATTCATAAGCGACTGAACCACGAGTATATTCAGTCGAGACATTCATAATTGAATGTTCGATTGAAATCTCGTTTCATTTCGTTGGATTAAACATTTGAAAGATTTGAACCTTTTGAATCGTCTCAAATATTAATTTGCACTTTTCCTAAAAGCAAGAGAAGCGTTTCTCAGAAACCTGCATCAGAAATCCATACGTTTGTTATTTCTGAAACTCTTATATTTCGGGGCAGTTGTTGTCCATTTTGTTTGATTTACTGTATGGAATAGGTGGCATCACTGTCTTTGTTTCGTTACTGATATTTCCGAGAATAAACGTTGCTCCTCCATAAACGAGGATAATTTTATAACTGCATCCACAAATTTTAATATGAGCTTACATTTTTTATTTAACTGAGTAAGGCTAGTTGTTGATTAAACAAATGTCAGTCTAAACTTCAACCAAGTGCCATTGGATTGCTTAAGCGGTAGTACAGTTATCAAACAATAACCTTTCATTGGATATGTGTTCGAAATAAAACATTTCATGAAAGACCTATTTCTAGTATTTTTCTGAGATATTTGTTTTGTGCGATTCACTTGAACCTAAGGCATAAACGGAAGAAAAATTTTAATATACTTTCATAAACAATTAACTTCATTAAAGACCAATGACGTGTTTTCCCAATTTCTATTTACATTACTCAATGTCTCGGGGAAAAGAAAGGATTTTGATAATTTCTGGCATGCATATACGGTTTGCTTACTTAAATTTCGTGTTAAAGACATGGCTGTTTTAAATGCGTGTGCCTTGCGGGGAAAAGCCCTTTTCTTAGTAGTTTAAGAAATTAGATCTCTAATTAGGGAACATGAGATGAAAGTGTTTTTAATGAGTATACTCTTTATTCTATTAATAACTTAAAGCAACGTTTTCACGGAAAATGCTAAGTAAGATTTCATTGTTCCTGAGATAGACTTTATTTTAAGCTCAGAACACGAAAAATTGATCTTTGGCATCGTATTCTCCTTTTCGTAAAATACTTTCAAAGGCGTCAATTTCACTTGAAATGGAAATTAGAAGCCGTTTATCCACCCCAGTTAGTAAAACTCCTTGTTCTTTACGGAAAATCAAGTATTAGAAGAGAAGTCTAAAATATTCTTTTCGAAATCATTAGAAAATTACCGGCATATGTAATAGGTTAACGCACTATCGCTGGCTTCGTAACATTTTTGATAGTTTACCAACACTCCCATTATCTTACAAAATACATAATAATGTTACACCCGTATTATTTTAGTGGAATCCGATTTCAAAAAAGTATGAGCAAATAATATATGTTAGATTCTTGAACTTTAATTAATGCTAAACGTTGAAGAAATTTTGTTGCTTTGTTCTTCAACTATGCCTCATTTCCACTTTCTTCCCTTAGAAACAGGCATTTTGTAACTTATTTTAATTCAAACCAAATGTCCTCCTAAATGAATGTTTAAATTTGGGAAGTTTTGGAGCCTTTTGATTCTAGTCGAACGGCAAAAGGGCAAAGACACGCTGGAAGATTAGTGAGCAAAAACTTCAAGATTCCTTTCCGCTTTTATAAAACCTGCTTTCCACTCACAGCTCTTCGTTAAGACCTTACTCTTTAATGACTTTTCTCTCGCTCAAAATCATTAAGTATGACGCAATTTGACTTCCGAGATTTAACTTACGTGTAAAAAAGTTAAATTCTGGAAGAGACTTTCGCCAAGAGGGAATGCAAACTACCTAGAATTGTAGTTGCCATTGAAGTTTGTTATTTGAAAGAATAAGGTATGCGCGCGAGGTTTGGTGTCTTTAATTCATTCGGACATCGAGGTAAGAACATCCTTTACATGCCAATTAGTTGCGCGAAGAATTCACTCATGATAAATTAATTGATTAATCCTAAGCATTCTTTACTTTTAAGAGGTACCGTATCTCTCCGAGAATTTGGTTGTCCCAAACGGAGATAAAAGTGTCCAACTTGAAAGTATATGCAATGCACTTTTTGAACACTATCTGAGATTTAGTTCTTTTATAAACAGAGGCCGCCCTGCGGTGGCGCAGTGTGGTAACGCGTTCTCCAATTGCGCGGCTAATCCGGGTTCGACTCCCAGCAGTGCAAAAAGAACGCTTACTCAGAGATCTCATAAAGATCGCACTGCTCACTGTAGTCCGGGGTTTGGTTCCCTAGGCCTTAAGAGGTTCGGATTCCTCGGAAAACAGTAGGTCCCGGCGCAGCATGACCACTGTAGTCTTTGAGCCGTAAAACCAAACAAACAATAAACAGAGGCCAAAATTTCTGGGAAAACTGTGGATTCCATCTCAGTACGATACATGCCGTCTTTATAATGTAAAAACATAGACTTTGGATTAAACCAATTGCATTTCTAATACCATCATGTACTTTTTTTTTTATACTAATGCAAAATATTTATAAATATTGCGATATGAATCAGTATTTGCGCTTATATTTTCTCTCTTAGTATACATTAAAAAGACAAATTATTATACACATCTGCGATGCAACCATGTCAATAAGCACGACAGGAACCAGTGACCTGCGAGCAGTCGGCTGACATCAGTGCTATGTTATATAAATATCAGAGTATCTACGGGAACGGCAACGGATATTATTATAGGTAAAGACAGCGATGTAAACGAGTTTAAATGCAAACAAATTGTCGGCGTTCGCAAGGCTAGATGTTCGATATCAGAAACTGAAAAACCGGGGAATCTTGCAAAATATGGCCGCACACCAGCGATTGTTGCGCGAGGTTATCGAAGACTCAGTCCCACCATATCGACAGCAAGAAAGGCAACCTCACGACAGGTTTTAATGAAGGTGTTTGTTTCAGTGTTTGCCCAAGAACTGTTCGTAAGTGATTGACACAACTCGACTGTCACAGCCAACGGTCATTTCGGGTTCCACTGCTAACGGCAAGGCACAAATTGCTGTGGCTGAAATTTATCACAAAGAGCAACCATTGAACGGCAGACCACTGGAAACTTGTCATCTGCTCCGATGAATCACGATTCCAGCTGCAACAGGCGGATGGCAAAGTCAGTGTGTGGCGTCAACAGCACGAAACACAACATCCGTCGTGTCAGACAGACGTTGTACAGGCCGATGGCAGCCGTTTAACTGTCTAGGCCCTCTCATCACGCTGGATGAACACCTGAGAGGATCGGGCTACGTTGAACTGCTGGTGCATAATCTTCACCCTTTCTACGTATGTTGTTCACACAGTACGACGTGCACTTTCAAGAGGATGATGAGCCATCCCATCGTTGCACCAGTGTGGTCCTACGAGCATAACCGTGAGATTGGAACACTCACCTGGCACTCAGATATAAATCTTCTCAAGTACATATGGAATGAGCTGCAATGGTTTCTTAAAGTTTTGGACTCGCCGCCATGCTCTATGACGGATTTAAGACGGAAATTGCGTGATTGATAGGCAACAATACCACCTTGCTTTCAGAATCTTATCGAATCCCTTCCCAGGCGTATTACTGCAGTTATTCACGCAAAAAGTGGAGTAACACGGTATTGAACAAGTGTGTATATCAATTTATTTTTCGGTGTATAATTTTTTAGAACAATATTTAGATTTTTATACTTGATAATTGTAAACTTTTATCACGTTTTTACTATTATTCTTATATATATATATGGTAATTTTCGAAACCCAGGTTTGAATTTCAACTACAGCTTTTAGGTATTGGAGAAAAACAAGATGATCCCGGACCTAGAATCGAACTGGTGTCCCTCAGTTGAGCCCGGAGTGCCTTAACCGCTAGACCATCGAGTATTCTAGATGGGAGACTATGGCTCTTTTTCTCATATACCTAAAATCTCTAGTTTGAGCTCAAACGTGGGTTTCAAAAGTTTTTATGTATGATAAATTCCCCACGAAAAATCCCCCCCTCAAAAAGAATTCGCCCCGGTGGCTTTATGTATTGACCATTATTTGTCAATTATGTTAACCCTGGGATGGGTAATGATATATTAAAACATAATTATTATTATTATTATATTTGTACATACTGTATATTGGAAGATAGGAATATTTTTAAAATGTCTTTTTACTTCATTTTAAATTACATCCCCTGAGGAGTGCTACGTTGTGAATATACTTTTGACATGTTTTGAGGTCTACCGAGTCATATGCCTGCATAGAGAAGTCCTATTAACGTTCTTCGCCGTTTTCGAAAACGTTTTGACATTTATTAAAACGGATGCCAAATTTTTCAAAAATGAAAGAGGTTGCAAGAAAATAAAAAATGCAAATCCTCGTAAATTTTAACGAATTTCTTATATCGATGTTTAGGCTTCAAAACCATTTGTAAAAATGCGTTACGTTTTGAAAAGAAGAAGAAAAGGATAAATAAAGCAGAAAAAAACTATTTTACAATAATTACCATAAAACGCGATAAATTTCCAAGATTAACAAATAGCTAAAAACACAAAAGATCTAATTCTATAATTACTTATATTCCTACTTTCAGCAATAGAAACCTAATTAAGGAGAAAATGAAATTTTAAAACAGATAATTACCCAAAATTGGGAGCAGTTTGTCTCCCCGTGCGATAATAAAGCATTATTATGTGAGTCTCTTGTTATGCAAAAATAAAAGGATTATCCTGTCGACCAGTTACAATTTTTTATGATCGTAACTTTACGATGTTTTTGTTGTCTAAAAATCGTAAGTTTACGATCACTGATTATTTGCGAGACGCCATTTTGTTTGTTTGTTGACATTTTGCAGAATGAGTCTTGTTTCATGCCTGAACCCTGTTTTTTTTAATAATTTTAGATGGATTATACTTTTTGGTAATTACCAAATGATGAGCATTCTGCGATTTTGTTTTTGCAAGAAAAAGGAATTCTCCTTTCATCATTTACTGATTCAGGCAGAGCGCATTGAATGGTCGCCAGTCGCGAAGCGACTAGCGGGGGTCTCCTCCCAGTTTGATCCCTGTGATTCTGGTAAATGTAGTAATTGCGTGAAAAATACTAATTACAACATAATATTGATTCAACCTTTTACTGATTCAGGCAGTGTCCATCGAATGTGATCGGAACGGTCACGACTCGCGGAGCGATGAGAAAGGGTCTCCTCTTGTCGTTTTCTTCATGGAAAATTTTGAAGATATATAATAAAAAAAATTATAAATAAATTTTTTAACGATAACTCAGAAAACATCTGTCACTAACATTAACTAACGATTTTGCAAAATGTCAACAAGCAAACAAAAAGGTCTCGCAAATAATCAAGGATCGTAAACTTACGATTTTTTAGACAACAGAAACATCGTAAAGTTGCGATCAAAAACAATCGTAAATGGTCGACGGGATAATACGTAAGTACCAAATAAATATTCTGACATATGTTTTTATCTACATGTTGCTAAAAGTTGGTAGCAAGTATACAAGTAGTGTATTCACGAATTCTCTCAGTTTTTGGACTCTCTCCGGCTGAATATGTGTTACCTTTTACCCCACGACTATCTTCTTGCCATGGTTTTGAGCATCTTCTTCTCATATTCTCCCCTCTTCCTCTCAGATTACTGCTCGTTGGTCCATCACATATTTCTGATCAAGGACTACAGAGTTTCTTTACTCATGGCAACCACCGGAATTCAACCGTATTGTACGGTTTTCTTCCTTGTCGTTTAAAGGTCTCCCAACGTTCATGAAAAAATAGCTTTAAGCGAAATGTTTAGAAAATTTGTTTTTTACTCAGTCTATGCAACATTCAATCAATTTTGATTTTATTTATTTTGTATTTTATAAAACTTATAATCATTTCAGTTATAATCCTAAAATCACAATTTACTATTTGATTATATACCATTAAAAGTTTTATTTTTGATTTTAATCTTACATTCGCAATACTTCATTGAAGGTCCATTTAACCGTGTGAGTTGCACTTACGCGGTTTCGACTGCATTAGGCATGTACGATTTTCAGGATATTATCACTCTGCGCAAGGATAGCCCAAATTGATTTGTGCCATTCCTGTGAAGCATAATAATTTCCTAAAAAACATCTAGATATGAATATAATATACATGAAGGTAAAAATATAAGACTAAGTTATAAAACTATTATAAAATAATATAAAATATAAAACTAAGATAAAAATATACATCTAGATAAGGTGGGCGTCGTCTCCCTAAGAACAAAAAATGGCACTTACTTAAAAATGGAAAACATTGGAAACTCATTTATTCTTACTTACTTCCGCATAAAAATCCGAACCGATTTGAGAATTTGCTTTCAAAAAAAAAAAAATGATGACGCCTGAGGGAAAAAACATGCTGTCTTCGATACCTCCTGAATTTTTCCTGAAAATGGCCTTTTCCTTTGCACAAAAAACTTGTCCGCATTATTCGATAACCCGTACGCATTAAGCGAAATCTTTAGCATTGTATGTACATATGCCTCAAATTGGAAAAAAATTTTATCCGCAATGAAGAGTGGTCCGCCTTAAGCAAAGTCACATTAACAAGATTTCGCAGTATTCCATATTTATTGCGTGAAGTTTGGTCGACGAAATACCGTTTCAAGGGAAAAATCCCGCATATTAAAAATCTACAAAATTGCCTAAATTATTAGCCAAGGATTTTATTTTGTGTCAGAAAATGCGCACGAAATTCGCGTTCCGATATGAAAATGAAGTTACCCATTTTTCGACTTCGATAATAGAAGTGATAAGCGAATACAAAGGAAGTGGGAGACGTTTTATCTTTTTTCAGTTTTTATTCCCACTTTGAGATAGTCGTAAATGTCTGAAAACAAAGAGAAGCATGTCAGAAATTGCAGAGAGAGGAAAACATATAATAAGCTGTTACGATAACATCCAGTGACATTTGGGAAATTTTGAAGAGCGAAGTTTATTCCAGTTCTGTCATTTCAGGAATGTGAAATGTCATTTCGTCTTTCCCAGTAAAACTTTTCCAATTATTTCTTTATGAAATGAAAAGGGAGAAAAGTGCATTAACAGGAAATTTCAATTCCGATCTGCTTTTGTATTTTCTTTTCTATTATTTCCTTTTTAGTTCAGCTTTTTGAATGAATTTTTGTCTTCAATTTTTGATGCACAATGAAGGCTATATTAAAGGCTTTATTGACAAAGTACCGATTCATATTTTAAAGATGATATTTCTCTGTTCTAAAATAGTTTCATATTTTCTATGGCTAACATAGACGTAGTAACTTAAAAAAAGCGCGATTTTTGAAATCCACTTCTGTGTTACACTAATATTATTTCAATATATCTTCATTCTAATATGCTTTCATGTAAATATTTTCTTACGATATCAGATATCAAATTTCGGGTGTGATTGCAAGTCGTTGAGAGTCTACATGACTATTTATATTATAATTATTATTTGTGTATGCAAATATATGAAGAAACTATTGAATTAAATGCAGCGAAATATTGCCATAAATTGCATATACCGCGTATATATTGCATATAAAATAACATAGATTCGAATTTAATAAATATATTTGAATCCTCTTTGTAATATAGCATAAAATTATAATCGTTAAATAGATTTGCGCAATGCTACATATACCTATATCACCTTATTAATAATAGAAAATTATTAAGGTCTGTATTTAAGTTTTTAGAAAATAATATACAAAATATCTCTATACGAAAAAAATTATTTTATCCCTTTTCAAAATATTTGCCTTTACTATGAATGCACTTTTTCAATCAAATAAACCAATTTTCAAAATAGTTATGCCGTTCAGAATTTTGTATAGCAGAAACATGTGGTTTTTTAGCTTCAACTGCTATTTCTGAGCTGTTAAATCGTTGACCAAGCATTTTAGTTTTGATCGTTGGGAACAAAAAGGAACCATTGGGTACTCGGGTGAGAGAGCAAATTAGAGTAGAGGACATCATTGTTAAATTAAAGGGCTGAAATGGCGACGGACTGGGCATATCGCAAGAAGGACTGATCAACTATGAACAACGGAAATTCTGAACTGGATTCCAAGAGACCACCGAAGTCCTTGAAAATGTCCTCAAACTAGATGGGTGGATGAAATAAGAAAACATGTTGGAGTGACGTGGAAGCGAATTGCTCAAGATAGACTTGTGTGGAAAGCATTTGGGGTGACCTTCATCCAACAGTGGATAGTAAATGGTTGAATATGACGGTGATGATGATATATATATATAATTCCTGAAATTTTGTAGTAAGATATTTCAAAAAGAAATGCTTCTAAAGTGGACTTAAATCCTAACAGAGAAAAAAAGAAGTGGGGAAGAAATATAAAATAACAAAGATGTGAATAAAAAACATCAACTTTAAAGAATTTATTCTTAACGTGAATATGAATAGCAGCCCGAAATAAGCCCGAGAGAAACTTTGGAAGAAACGAGACTTTTGATGGAGACAAAATAAGTAGAAAGCTAGACTTTTCTTTTCAATTTTCAATCTTTAATTGCAAATCCCCTCGAAATTCCTCAGAAAGGAAATTACGAGGACTTATTTAGAGAACTCTTTCCGAATCAGAATTATTATTCAGTGGGGAGTAACCAACTTTGTTCAAATAACCTCAGGGGAAAGAAGCAGAGAAGATTAAAGCCATTCTTTGATCTTTTAAAAAGGAACTCGTAAATAAAGAACTCCTAAAGAGATCCTCTGCAAACACATTAAAGTGGTTTTAGCTATTGCGTTGATCTCCGGATGAACGTAAGTTTTTCTCAAAGCTTTCTAGTAGACAGAGTTTTCTTTTAAGGTAAAATTGCTAACGAAGTAAACTTAATGAAGATGTCTAGCCCCTTTTAACAATATTGACAACGCATGCTACTTTATTTGAATTTGGTTTTAAGTCTTTTAAATCTTTTATACTAAATTTACCGGGAATTTAGAAATTAGAACCTGAAAAATAACTAACATTCCACACACTAAAATTGGAAGTTTAAATCATCTAGAAAAAATAAATTTCAAGTAGCCAGAGCTGCCAGCATTTAAGATTACAGTATTGATCATAAATTGCAATGAAATTTATCTCAACATTTTTTTAAAATTACGATACTATATATCCATGATACCTGGGCAGCTATACTAGTAGATCAGGGAGGGGGTGTTAAAAAAATTATTACCTCCTTCTCAAAGCTATCGAGAATTTGAGTGAATGTACAAGATACCAAAAACGCTACAAAAATAATTGATACTGCTTGACAATTAGTAATGAGCTAAAAAGTACCTTATTTTAAAATGTGACTGTAAAACTTTTGAAAGTAAATGCATAGCAGGTTCGGGCAAATCAAAGTTTGAAACGTCTAGTGGGGGGGGTCTCGATCCCCCCCTCTGCCCCGATATTGGCGCCCATGCCATGATGTGAATATTTCTTATTACGGAAATAGGATGCAATTAAATATGAGTGCTTCCATTCCAGACCAGATTCGGTTGAAGACTTCAAGAGAATTATGAACATTATCTAGCATACAGTTATTAGCTTGGGTTGAAATATATAAGCCGAAAAAAGAAATCGTCAGAATTTTTTAGTTTCTGGCACAAAAAAGAAACACAATGAAAAGAATTTTCACTTCTATTTGACTGTATGACAAATTGAACGAGCTTCAGAAAAAGACACATAGAAAAATAAAATAAGCAGACAAATATTAAATCATCCCTTGCAAACTAGAAATCATTTTTGATGAGAAAAGGGAAAAATAAATTTGCAGTTTGTTTTTTAAATGTGTTTCTTAAACCATCGACGCATCTCTGACGTTTTGAGAAACACCATAAAGACAGAGTAATAAGAAACATCATTCATATCTGTCGGAGCTGTCAATTTCGAGTCAGTTTTTATATACATAGAAATCCTCGTTCATTTTCCCTGGAACTTCCATCGAAATAAGTTCGCAGACTATTTTTGGAAGACAACTTGTTTTTCTTATTTTGATTTTTTTCTTCACAGGACACATTCAACTCACAATGACCATATTTGTTATTTTGTCGAGACACAAATAAATTCAATCTGATTGACAGAATTGTGGAAGAAAAAGTTTTATACATTAGTTTAGAACCCATATATATATATAAGCCGTAAGTTTCGTAAATAAAATCCTGAAAATTATGATAATAATGTATATATTTTTTTTAATTCTCAGTTTGTTTACTAATGATATGATTTTATATTATTATATCATATCTATTATATTATATAAGCATCCGCCATAACTCGCCCTGGAGAGGATCCAGAGCAAGTAAAGAAAGAGAGAAAAATACGGGGTAAGAGCTGTCAAAAATTCACGTATTTCAAGTTCTGGACAGCTCGTTTCATTATGTATACCTCAGTTGCAAAGACAATATCTGTATATATAATATACACACATATTTATTTTAAATTTTAAATACCGATTTTTTAAATAATACTGTTTATTATTTTTTACATTGAATTTTTAAAAATTGCGCCACTTTTTCCTGTTTAATTTTAGGTATACAAAATGTCATAGTCGTTAAAAGGGGATTAAATTTTATTGCATTTTAACATTATGCTAGACAAAATCCATATGTTCCTCGATAAATCCAAAACTCGCTAAATGAGATGGACGCCGACGGAATAAAAATATTGGGATGAACCGTATACCAGTGGAAGACAGCTGGTTGTTAAACAGGGCCGTACCCAGCGGGTGATCTCAAGGGCCCGTCCCCCCCTACCGAAATATTTTTGCTACCAATACTTATTCATTAGCGAGGTTATACAAATTTTTGTCACCGCCAAAAAAATTCCTGGTTAAGCTCTTGTCCTTAAGAACTCTTTACAGGAAGAACAGACAACAACAAACCAGTGTTTAATTTAAAATGTGCTTCTGCTTAATGACGTTCACTTTACCATAAAATGAATATTCTATTTACATTTCTAATTTCATTTTCATATACAATGCTCCTTACTAACTTTCGTATTTATTATACTGATGGTGATGATGTAGGCAGTTTCTTTAATTTATAATTTTTATTTATAATTTGATAATGAGCTTACTGGGCCAAAAAGCTCACTGAGCTTGCAAAATTAAAATAGAGAAAGTATAGTTGTAACGTTATTAAAAACATTCCGTTTGACAGTTGAAAATAATAACATGTCAATGAAAACGCTGCCATGCAGAAAAGAGAGCTATATAATAATACAATCCAACGAAAGGTATAATTACATCAAATAAATGACAAAGTGCGTTTTTTTATTTCGAACTAAATACACTACGCCGAAAAATATAACCACACTCCTTAGATTTAAAAAAAAAATTTTAATTTTGAAAAACGTTATTATTATAAAATTTTTGTTTGAAATTGGGGGGGGGACATGGAGATCAGTGACAGTTCAAATCCTATTTGTTGCCCATATTTTCCCTCTCATCAAGCGTAACTTTATTACTCACTCGCTAACTTTCAAGACCAAAAGTTTTTTAATTTCACAAGTTCTAAAATTTCGAAGCCACTAGATATATCTAAATTGAATAAGAAAATATATAAACTTCGAAGTGACACGTTTCGAACTTTTTATCCAACGTTCATTTTTATTTTCGTTTATTTGTTTTCTTGCTTATTGACCTAGTTTTTGGTTATTTCTCAAATTTTCATGCAAGTCGGGTGTTTTCGAAAACGTACTAACAATAATTGCAGCAATGCATTTGAAAAAACTACAAAATACCTTCCAAAACTGAACACAACAAACTTTTCATCAGTAGGATCAAATCTATTTAATTGCAATTCTAAAGGTTTATAATGAATGCAAGGGTATATTGTTGGTGGCCTGCACTAAATCATCAAGGTACTTAATCGTGAAATCTCAAGGTAATCCAGTAATTATAGTGGGTAATTCTCCCCAAATGAGTCTATTCTAGTCTAAAGGAACAGTCGATTTGCGAATAATGTAGATCGATTGTTTGGAGTCTTTAATCTGAAATAAATGAATACTCCACATCATTAAATTCCAATTCATAAGCGACTGAACCACGAGTATATTCAGTCGAGACATTCATAATTGAATGTTCGATTGAAATCTCGTTTCATTTCGTTGGATTAAACATTTGAAAGATTTGAACCTTTTGAATCGTCTCAAATATTAATTTGCACTTTTCCTAAAAGCAAGAGAAGCGTTTCTCAGAAACCTGCATCAGAAATCCATACGTTTGTTATTTCTGAAACTCCTATATTTCGGGGCAGTTGTTGTCCATTTCGTTTGATTTACTGTATGGAATAGGTGGCATCACTGTCTTTGTTTCGTTACTGATATTTCCGAGAATAAACGTTGCTCCTCCATAAACGAGGATAATTTTATAACTGCATCCACAAATTTTAATATGAGCTTACATTTTTTATTTAACTGAGTAAGGCTAGTTGTTGATTAAACAAATGTCAGTCTAAACTTCAACCAAGTGCCATTGGATTGCTTAAGCGGTAGTACAGTTATCAAACAATAACCTTTCATTGGATATGTGTTCGAAATAAAACATTTCATGAAAGACCTATTTCTAGTATTTTTCTGAGATATTTGTTTTGTGCGATTCACTTGAACCTAAGGCATAAACGGAAGAAAAATTTTAATATACTTTCATAAACAATTAACTTCATTAAAGACCAATGACGTGTTTTCCCAATTTCTATTTACATTACTCAATGTCTCGGGGAAAAGAAAGGATTTTGATAATTTCTGGCATGCATATACGGTTTGCTTACTTAAATTTCGTGTTAAAGACATGGCTGTTTTAAATGCGTGTGCCTTGCGGGGAAAAGCCCTTTTCTTAGTAGTTTAAGAAATTAGATCTCTAATTAGGGAACATGAGATGAAAGTGTTTTTAATGAGTATACTCTTTATTCTATTAATAACTTAAAGCAACGTTTTCACGGAAAATGCTAAGTAAGATTTCATTGTTCCTGAGATAGACTTTATTTTAAGCTCAGAACACGAAAAATTGATCTTTGGCATCGTATTCTCCTTTTCGTAAAATACTTTCAAAGGCGTCAATTTCACTTGAAATGGAAATTAGAAGCCGTTTATCCACCCCAGTTAGTAAAACTCCTTGTTCTTTACGGAAAATCAAGTATTAGAAGAGAAGTCTAAAATATTCTTTTCGAAATCATTAGAAAATTACCGGCATATGTAATAGGTTAACGCACTATCGCTGGCTTCGTAACATTTTTGATAGTTTACCAACACTCCCATTATCTTACAAAATACATAATAATGTTACACCTGTATTATTTTAGTGGAATCCGATTTCAAAAAAGTATGAGCAAATAATATATGTTAGATTCTTGAACTTTAATTAATGCTAAACGTTGAAGAAATTTTGTTGCTTTGTTCTTCAACTATGCCTCATTTCCACTTTCTTCCCTTAGAAACCGCCATTTTGTAACTTATTTTAATTCAAACCAAATGTCCTCCTAAATGAATGTTTAAATTTGGGAAGTTTTGGAGCCTTTTGATTCTAGTCGAACGGCAAAAGGGCAAAGACACGCTGGAAGATTAATGAGCAAAAACTTCAAGATTCCTTTCCACTTTTATAAAACCTGCTTTCCACCCACAGCTCTTCGTTAAGACCTTACTCTTTAATGACTTTTCTCTCGCTCAAAATCATTAAGTATGACGCAATTTGACTTCCGAGATTTAACTTACGTGTAAAAAAGTTAAATTCTGGAAGAGACTTTCGCCAAGAGGGAATGCAAACTACCTAGAATTGTAGTTGCCATTGAAGTTTGTTATTTGAAAGAATAAGGTATGCGCGCGAGGTTTGGTGTCTTTAATTCATTCGGACATCGAGGTAAGAACATCCTTTACATCCCAATTAGTTGCGCGAAGAATTCACTCATGATAAATTAATTGATTAATCCTAAGCATTCTTTACTTTTAAGAGGTACCGTATCTCTCCGAGAATTTGGTTGTCCCAAACGGAGATAAAAGTGTCCAACTTGAAAGTATATGCAATGCACTTTTTGAACACTATCTGAGATTTAGTTCTTTTATAAACAGAGGCCGCCCTGCGGTGGCGCAGTGTGGTAACGCGTTCTCCTAGTACGCCGTTAATCCGGGTTCGACTCCCAACAGTGCAAAAAGAACGCTTACTCAGAGATCTCATAAAAAGATCGCACTGCTCACTGTAGTCCGGGGTTTGGTTCCCTAGGCCATAAGAGGTTCGGATTCCTCGGAAAACAGTAGGTCCCGGCGCAGCATGACCACTGTAGTCTTTGAGCCATAAAACCAAACAAACAATAAACAGAGGCCAAAATTTCTGGGAAAACTGCGGATTCCATCTCAGTGCGATACATGCCGTCTTTATAATGTAAAAACATAGACTTTGGATTAAACCAATTGCATTTCTAATACCATCATGTACTTTTTTTTTTATACTAATGCAAAATATTTATAAATATTGCGATATGAATCAGTATTTGCGCTTATATTTTCTCTCTTAGTATACATTAAAAAGACAAATTATTATACACATCTGCGATGCAACCATGTCAATAAGCACGACAGGAACCAGTGACTTGTGAGCAGTCGGCTGACATCAGTGCTATGTTATATAAATATCAGAGTATCTACGGGAACGGCAACGTATATTATTATAGGTAAAGACAGCGATGTAAACGAGTTCAAATGCAAACAAATTGTCGGCGTTCGCAAGGCTAGATGTTCGATATTAGAAACTGAAAAACCGGGGAATCTTGCAAAATATGGCCGCACACCAGCGATTGTTGCGCGAGGTTATCGAAGACTCGGTCCCACCATATCGACAGCAAGAAAGGCAACCTCACGACAGGTTTTAATGAAGGTGTTTGTTTCAGTGTTTGCCCAAGAACTGTTCGTAAGTGATTGACACAACTCGACTGTCACAGCCAACGGTCATTTCGGGTTCCACTGCTAACGGCAAGGCACAAATTGCTGTGGCTGAAATTTATCACAAAGAGCAACCATTGAACGGCAGACCACTGGAAACTTGTCATCTGCTCCGATGAATCACGATTCCAGCTGCAACAGGCGGATGGCAAAGTCAGTGTGTGGCGTCAACAGCACGAAACACAACATCCGTCGTGTCAGACAGACGTTGTACAGGCCGATGGCAGCCGTTTAACTGTCTAGGCCCTCTCATCACGCTGGATGAACACCTGAGAGGATCGGGCTACGTTGAACTGCTGGTGCATAATCTTCACCCTTTCTGCGTATGTTGTTCACACAGTACGACCTGCACTTTCAAGAGGATGATGAGCCATCCCATCGTTGCACCAGTGTGATCCTACGAGCATAACCGTGAGATTGGAACACTCACCTGGCACTCAGATATAAATCTTCTCAAGTACATATGGAATGAGCTGCAATGGTTTATTAATGTTTTGGACTCGCCGCCATGCTCTATGACGGATATAAGACGGAAACTGCGTGATTGATAGGCAACAATACCACCTTGCTTTCAGAATCTTATCGAATCCCTTCCCAGGCGTGTTACTGCAGTTATTCACTCAAAAAGTGGAGTAACACGGTATTGAACAAGTGTGTATATCAATTTATTTTTCGGTGTATAATTTTTTAGAACAATATTTAGATTTTTATACTTGATAATTGTAAACTTTTATCACGTTTTTACTATTATTCTTATATATATATATGGTAATTTTCGAAACCCAGGTTTGAATTTCAACTACAGCTTTTAGGTATTGGAGAAAAACAAGATGATCCCGGACCTAGAATCGAACTGGTGTCCCTCAGTTGAGCCCGGAGTGCCTTAACCGCTAGACCATCGAGTATTCTAGATGGGAGACTATGGCTCTTTTTCTCATATACCTAAAATCTCTAGTTTGAGCTCAAACGTGGGTTTCAAAAGTTTTTATGTATGATAAATTCCCCACGAAAAATCCCCCCCTCAAAAAGAATTCGCCCCGGTGGCTTTATGTATTGACCATTATTTGTCAATTATGTTAACCCTGGGATGGGTAATGATATATTAAAACATAATTATTATTATTATTATATTTGTACATACTGTATATTGGAAGATAGGAATATTTTTAAAATGTCTTTTTACTTCATTTTAAATTACATCCCCTGAGGAGTGCTACGTTGTGAATATACTTTTGACATGTTTTGAGGTCTACCGAGTCATATGCCTGCATAGAGAAGTCCTATTAACGTTCCTCGTCGTTTTCGAAAACGTTTTGACATTTATTAAAACGGATGCCAAATTTTTCAAAAATGAAAGAGGTTGCAAGAAAATAAAAAATGCAAATCCTCGTAAATTTTAACGAATTTCTTATATCGATGTTTAGGCTTCAAAACCATTTGTAAAAATGCGTTACGTTTTGAAAAGAAGAAGAAAAGGATAAATAAAGCAGAAAAAAACTATTTTACAATAATTACCATAAAACGCGATAAATTTCCAAGATTAACAAATAGCTAAAAACACAAAAGATCTAATTCTATAATTACTTATATTCCTACTTTCAGCAATAGAAACCTAATTAAGGAGAAAATGAAATTTTAAAACAGATAATTACCCAAAATTGGGAGCAGTTTGTCTCCCCGTGCGATAATAAAGCATTATTATGTGAGTCTCTTGTTATGCAAAAATAAAACTTGGTATTATCCTGTCGACCAGTTACAATTTTTTTTGATCGTAACTTTACGATGTTTTTGTTGTCTAAAAATCGTAAGTTTACGATCCTTGATTATTTGCGAGACGCCATTTTGTTTGTTTGTTGACATTTTGCAGAATGAGTGCTGTTTTATGTCTGAATCCTGTGTTTTTGTTGTTAATAATTTTAGATGGATTATACTTTTTGGTAATTACCAAATTATGAGCATTCTGCGATTTTGTTTTTACAGGAAAAATGAATTCTCCTTTCATCGTTTACTAATTCAGGCAGCGCATTGAATGGTCGCCAGTCGCGAAGCGACTAGCGGGGGTCTCCTCCCAGTTTGATCCCTGTGATTCTGGTAAATGTAGTAATTGCGTGAAAAATACTAATTACAACATAATATTACATATAATATATATAAAGGTAAAAATATAAGACTAAGTTATAAAACTATTATAAAATAATATAAAATATAAAACTAAGATAAAAATATACATCTAGATAAGGTGGGCGTCGTCTCCCGAAGAACAAAAAAAATGGCACTTACTTAAGAATGGAAAACATTGGAAACTCATTTATTCTTACTTACTTCCGCATAAAAATCCGAACCGATTTGAGAATTTGCTTTCAAAAAAAAAAAAATGATGACGCCTGAGGGAAAAAACATGCTGTCTTCGATACCTCCTGAATTTTTCCTGAAAATGGCCTTTTCCTTTGCACAAAAAACTTGTCCGCATTATTCGATAACCCGTACGCATTAAGCGAAATCTTTAGCATTGTATGTACATATGCCTCAAATTGGAAAAAAAATTTATCCGCAATGAAGAGTGGTCCGCCTTAAGCAAAGTCACATTAACAAGATTTCGCAGTATTCCATATTTATTGCGTGAAGTTTGGTCGACGAAATACCGTTTCAAGGGAAAAATCCCGCATATTAAAAATCTACAAAATTGCCTAAATTATTAGCCAAGGATTTTATTTTGTGTCAGAAAATGCGCACGAAATTCGCGTTCCGATATGAAAATGAAGTTACCCATTTTTCGACTTCGATAATAGAAGTGATAAGCGAATACAAAGGAAGTGGGAGACGTTTTATCTTTTTTCAGTTTTTATTCCCACTTTGAGATAGTCGTAAATGTCTGAAAACAAAGAGAAGCATGTCAGAAATTGCAGAGAGAGGAAAACATATAATAAGCTGTTACGATAACATCCAGTGACATTTGGGAAATTTTGAAGAGCGAAGTTTATTCCAGTTCTGTCATTTCAGGAATGTGAAATGTCATTTCGTCTTTCCCAGTAAAACTTTTCCAATTATTTCTTTATGAAATGAAAAGGGAGAAAAGTGCATTAACAGGAAATTTCAATTCCGATCTGCTTTTGTATTTTCTTTTCTATTATTTCCTTTTTAGTTCAGCTTTTTGAATGAATTTTTGTCTCCAATTTTTGATGCACAATGAAGGCTATATTAAAGGCTTTATTGACAAAGTACCGATTCATATTTTAAAGATGATATTTCTCTGTTCTAAAATAGTTTCATATTTTCTATGGCTAACATAGACGTAGTAACTTAAAAAAAGCGCGATTTTTGAAATCCACTTCTGTGTTACACTAATATTATTTCAATATATCTTCATTCTAATATGCTTTCATGTAAATATTTTCTTACGATATCAGATATCAAATTTCGGGTGTGATTGCAAGTCGTTGAGAGTCTACATGACTATTTATATTATAATTATTATTTGTGTATGCAAATATATGAAGAAACTATTGAATTAAATGCAGCGAAATATTGCCATAAATTGCATATACCGCGTATATATTGCATATAAAATAACATAGATTCGAATTTAATAAATATATTTGAATCCTCTTTGTAATATAGCATAAAATTATAATCGTTAAATAGATTTGCGCAATGCTACATATACCTATATCACCTTATTAATAATAGAAAATTATTAAGGTCTGTATTTAAGTTTTTAGAAAATAGTATACAAAATATCTCTATACGAAAAAAATTATTTTATCCCTTTTCAAAATATTTGCCTTTACTATGAATGCACTTTTTCAATCAAATAAACCAATTTTCAAAATAGTTATGCCGTTCAGAATTTTGTATAGCAGAAACATGTGGTTTTTTAGCTTCAACTGCTATTTCTGAGCTGTTAAATCGTTGACCAAGCATTTTAGTTTTGATCGTTGGGAACAAAAAGGAACACTTGGGTGAGAGAGCAAACTAGAGTAGAGGACATCATTGTTAAAGTAAAAGGACTGAAATGGCGATGGGCTGGGCATATTGCAAGAAGAACTGATCAACGATGGACAACAGAAATTCTGAACTGGATTCCAAGAGACCACCGAAGACCTAGAAAACGTCCTCAAACTAGATGGGTGGATGAAATAAGAAAACAGGTTGGGGTGACGTGGAAGCGAATTGCTCAGGATAGACTTGTGTGGAAAGCATTTGGAGAGACCTTCATCCAGCAGTGGATAGATAATGGTTGAATATGATGATGATGATATATATATATATATAATTCCTGAAGTTTTGTAGTAAGATATTTCAAAAAGAAATGCTTCTAAAGTGGACTTAAATCCTAACGAAGAAAAAAAGAAGTGGGGGAGAAATATAAAATAACAAAGATGTGAATAAAAAACATCAACTTTAAAGAATTTATTCTTAACGTGAATATGAATAGCAGCCCGAAATAAGCCCGAGAGATACTTTGGAAGAAACGAGACTTTTGATGGAGACAAAATAAGTAGAAAGCTAGACTTTTCTTTTCAATTTTCAATCTTTAATTGCAAATCCCCTCGAAATTCCTCAGAAAGGAAATTACGAGGACTTATTTAGAGAACTCTTTCCGAATCAGAATTATTATTCAGTGGGGAGTAACCAACTTTGTTCAAATAACCTCAGGGGAAAGAAGCAGAGAAGATTAAAGCCATTCTTTGATCTTTTAAAAAGGAACTCGTAAATAAAGAACTCCTAAAGAGATCCTCTGCAAACACATTAAAGTGGTTTTAGCTATTGCGTTGATCTCCGGATGAACGTAAGTTTTTCTCAAAGCTTTCTAGTAGACAGAGTTTTCTTTTAAGGTAAAATTGCTAACGAAGTAAACTTAATGAAGATGTCTAGCCCCTTTTAACAATATTGACAACGCATGCTACTTTATTTGAATTTGGTTTTAAGTCTTTTAAATCTTTTATACTAAATTTACCGGGAATTTAGAAATTAGAACCTGAAAAATAACTAACATTCCACACACTAAAATTGGAAGTTTAAATCATCTAGAAAAAATAAATTTCAAGTAGCCAGAGCTGCCAGCATTTAAGATTACAGTATTGATCATAAATTGCAATGAAATTTATCTCAACATTTTTTTAAAATTACGATACTATATATCCATGATACCTGGGCAGCTATACTAGTAGATCAGGGAGGGGGTGTTAAAAAAATTATTACGTCCTTTTCAAATCTGTCGAGAATTTTAATGAACGTATATGATACCAAAAACGATATAAAAATAATCGATACTGCTTGACAATTAGTAATGAGCTAAAAAGTTATTTTATTTTAAAATGTGACTAAAACTTTCAAAAGTAAATGCACAGTAGGTTCGGGCAAATCAAAGTTTGAAACGTCTAGTGGGGGGAGGTCTCGATCCCCGCCTCTGCCCCGATATTGGCGTCCATGCCATGATGTGAATATTTCTTATTACGGAAATAGGATGCAATTAAATATGAGTGCTTCCATTCCAGACCAGATTCGGTTGAAGACTTCAAGAGAATTATGAACATTATCTAGCATACAGTTATTAGCTTGGGTTGAAATATATAAGCCGAAAAAAGAAATCGTCAGAATTTTTTAGTTTCTGGCACAAAAAAGAAACACAATGAAAAGAATTTTCACTTCTATTTGACTGTATGACAAATTGAACGAGCTTCAGAAAAAGACACATAGAAAAATAAAATAAGCAGACAAATATTAAATCATCCCTTGCAAACTAGAAATCATTTTTGATGAGAAAAGGGAAAAATAAATTTGCAGTTTGTTTTTTAAATGTGTTTCTTAAACCATCGACGCATCTCTGACGTTTTGAGAAACACCATAAAGACAGAGTAATAAGAAACATCATTCATATCTGTCGGAGCTGTCAATTTCGAGTCAGTTTTTATATACATAGAAATCCTCGTTCATTTTCCCTGGAACTTCCATCGAAATAAGTTCGCAGACTATTTTTGGAAGACAACTTGTTTTTCTTATTTTGATTTTTTTCTTCACAGGACACATTCAACTCACAATGACCATATTTGTTATTTTGTCGAGACACAAATAAATTCAATCTGATTGACAGAATTGTGGAAGAAAAAGTTTTATACATTAGTTTAGAACCCATATATATATATAAGCCGTAAGTTTCGTAAATAAAATCCTGAAAATTATGATAATAATGTATATATTTTTTTTAATTCTCAGTTTGTTTACTAATGATATGATTTTATATTATTATATCATATCTATTATATTATATAAGCATCCGCCATAACTCGCCCTGGAGAGGATCCAGAGCAAGTAAAGAAAGAGAGAAAAATACGGGGTAAGAGCTGTCAAAAATTCACGTATTTCAAGTTCTGGACAGCTCGTTTCATTATGTATACCTCAGTTGCAAAGACAATATCTGTATATATAATATACACACATATTTATTTTAAATTTTAAATACCGATTTTTTAAATAATACTGTTTATTATTTTTTACATTGAATTTTTAAAAATTGCGCCACTTTTTCCTGTTTAATTTTAGGTATACAAAATGTCATAGTCGTTAAAAGGGGATTAAATTTTATTGCATTTTAACATTATGCTAGACAAAATCCATATGTTCCTCGATAAATCCAAAACTCGCTAAATGAGATGGACGCCGACGGAATAAAAATATTGGGGGGACAGTATACCAGTGAAAGGCAGCTTGTTGTTAATGAGGGCCGTAGCCAGCGGGTGGTCTCAAAGGCCCGTCCCCCCCTACCGAAATATTTTTGCTACCAATACTTATTCATTAGCGAGGTTATACAAATTTTTGTCACCGCCAAAAAAATTCCTGGTTAAGCTCTTGTCCTTAAGAACTCTTTACAGGAAGAACAGACACCAACGAATCAGTGTTTAATTTAAAATGTGCTTCTGCTTAATGACGTTCACTTTACCATAAAATGAATATTCTATTTACATTTCTAATTTCATTTTCATATACAATGCTCCTTACTAACTTTCGTATTTATTAAACTGATGGTGATGATGTAGGCAGTTTCTTTAATTTATAATTTTTATTTATAATTTGATAATGAGCTTACTGGGCCAAAAAGCTCACTGAGCTTGCAAAATTGAAATAGAGAACTTCGTATTTAAAATCAGCATGCAAGTCTTAGTTATTTAGAATTAATATAACTTCTAAGATTAATAGACAGCAGCATTTACATAAAATGAGGGAAATTTAGAGAGGGAGAGAGAGGGAGAAGAGATAGAGAGAATGCTACTATTCTTTAAATCGGACAACTTTTTTTTAACAATTTTTTCAACAATTTTTTTTTATCTCAGCTGTAGAGTAGCAAATCGAAACTCATGGGGGTTGAAATCGTAGCTTTGCAGAAGATTATGTGATGCGTCCTTAGAGAAAATAATGTGTTTAGCAAAAAAAAGTAATCAAGGCTACTCAATTTACAGGAAAAATCCTTTACCGTAAAGGAAGAAATTGTAGAGAATGCCCAGTTCTAAAATCGCATTTTTTTTCTCTGTTATAATTGCAAATGCATAATAAGTGAACAAGTAAAAATGTTACCTTTTTAAAGATCAGTGAATTGCATACGTGAGACTTTTGCATTTCTGTATACCTTTTTACTTAGAAATCTATTGCAAAATATATTAAAAGAATACTTTTTTTTAATTTCTGTTTAATAAAAATCCCTCTTTAATGTTAACTTGTTTGCACACCATCGTTTCAGAATGATCGAGCGATCTAAGGCGCAAGGATCCAGCTTAATTTACACTGATAGCAGCGCCAGTGAATTTTCTGATCCACGAATATGGGCATGGGTTCGAATCCTACTTTTGGCACAGCCTTTTTTTTGTTACGTGAATTTAACGCATATTTTATCCAATGTAGCGTAGTAAGAAGATGGGCTCAGGAGCTTAATCCCCTTAAGCAGGGCTCTCCTAAAGAAAATTATTGCGAATATGCGGTGCTGTCTTAGTTGACAGAAGAGTTAGAAGAGTATTGTAGCCAGGATGCAGGGGAAACTGTTTCAAAGCAAAGGGCATATTTAGTGCAGGTCACCCACAGATTGTTCTATATATATCTCTATGCGGCAACTGGGCCCACAACCTTACTGGCCTCAGTTTGGCTACAGGAATGATACAGAGATAAAGCTTTGGAATGAATTACCAACTAATCTTAAAAATATTCACAATATCAGACTGTTTAAAAGAATTTAATGCTTTACTTATTAAACAGAGTTTGTGAGAAAGCGGATTACTGGGGTCCTCAGCCGGCTAAATTTTATGTTTTTTTTACTTTAGAATCGCCACTTTGTAATGCAAATTGTACTGTCTTTTCTATACTTTGTGAAATTCCCTATCATATTTAAATTGAATTTTAAGACTGGATGCAATATGTAATAATTGTGTGATAAACAAACGTTCTTATTATTTGTAAGTAACATTTCTATTTTAACAATATTACAGTAATCTTGATAGTTCGGGCAAAAATCACTGTCTTAATTTTAAAAAATACGGTATATATAATATATAATAATATTTAACGCTAAATGTAGCTAAAGAAATTTAAAGTGAATGTACTTTAATGCCAATTAACGAAAAGTACGAAATAACAACTGCACAATGAATATGAAAATACTTAATTAGAGTAATTCGGGAATTTCCTGAATTCAACATTTTCATTCAGTATAAGTCAAGAAATATGGGTCTATGTTTAAAAACTCTGAATAGCACATTCATGCACTTTGAACACATACATATCGTTGAACACATACATATCGTGCACTTGGTGTAAGTAAATTAGTAGATTATAATGCACTATCATTTGAAGTACTGATATGTGTATTTAGAATAAGAACTGATCGCTATTTTTTGCATACATGTCGCTTTCTAAGCTTTACAAGGATTCGTAATGAAAGTTATTATTCAAGGTTGTGCATTCAATTGTTACCGTATCGAATGTTAAATTACAAAAGTTACAAAATGTCGGATTTTAACGATCCATGGAATTTGAAAACGATAAAGGTAATATTTGATGAGATGCATACCCCATCATTTATAAGACTAATGATGCACACATGTATAAACATATACACCATGTATATATGTACGTAAATAATTTTTATCTATTTAAATTATTTAAATATATTTCGCCTGGAGTATTTTGCAGCTAAAACGCAAATATGCAGTTGCACATTGTATTGGATTATAATTATTATATATATATATATGTGTACAGGCCGCCAAAATCTAATACGC
>QLNU02007282.1:0-19033 GCA_006491805.2 Dysdera silvatica | reverse complement strand
TTTTCCTCCTGTGCTCTTTAGAAAAGCCTGTAATATATCCCTAACCACAACTTCAAGTTCAGTTATTGATAGATTACGCATGTCTTTATCAGCGCTGTGTTGAATTCTACAAGAATCAGCGTAGCGAAACGGGATGGAATCCAAACTCCCGACAATAGCTCCAGCTGAAAGCCCATACACGTCGCAGTTTATGAAAGCAACATCCAAATCTAAAAAAGACCGGCTTTGAGAAATTTGCCGGCGGTGTAGATAAAGTGTGATTTACAGCATCAAATTTCGAGTTGATTTGAATCAAGAATCTATTCATCATTTTTTATTGAGATAATTTACAACAGTGATGTCCAAAATGCATTGAGTGAGCAAACTCAACTGGATTTCTGCGATAAGCTTGACTTCTTCGTCATTGCATTTTGGATGACCCTTACGAAAACGTCGGGTAGAATTGGTAGGCAAGACTACAATATTGAAAGTTACATGGCAATATCTAACGTACTTGAAGGCCACTTCCATTTTTTCAGCACTTACAATTTTAATGTCCTTCGGTTTTTCTAAAATCATACCCATTCTGCATGCTGTGTTACATAGGGAGCGGGAGAATTTTATCAGATTTTCCATGGGACAAAGTTCGAGATTTGAAAAACTCTACAGATTCATTTTCATTAGATTTATATGCCAATTTTGGTGGTTTCATGACTCAACCTTCAACTTCACAGAATTTCAGCTCCAAATGCAAACCAGGTTTACACATTGCTTTTCCGCTTATTCTTTCAATTAACTGAGAGTTCTCACATAACGTATCAGTGCTTATTTCTTGGGAGATCACTTCCTCATTCGCAGACGAATTTTTTCCATCTATCGACCTTATCTTCCGTTGTTTAGGAAGTACATTGCACACCTCCATTGGCACATATATGTTGTTTCTAGTTGATTTCATAACGAGGCATGGTAACTTAGGATATATTAATGGTTTATATTGTTTACTGAAATATTCTGTAACTGATATATCTTTGTTGTTCTCCTTAAACCATGTCTTCTCGGCAGGCTTTTCAGTTAAACCTGTCACAACGTATTTGCGCCGAAACTTTAAGTTAGTAGCTTCTACATTAATTCCATCCCCCTCTCACCAATAGACATCTATTGAAAGGAATACCAGCACCAATTTGCCAAGTGTGCAATGAACTATACCCATCAGTATTTTACATATTTTAACTCATTGCCCTTATTATAGGTATTCTCGCACTCTTACTTTTAACTCTTCATCACTCTCTGACATTTTAAATGACCATGCTGACCATACACACGTTTTTAAATTTTTACAGAGTACGAGCTTTTACAACAGTCTTTGATTTTACCATGTTTGGCGCAGTATAGCCCAGGTGCTCTTGACTCTTGAAAAAATCCAAACAAACTACTTTAATTCCCCTTAATTCTTGCTCCATAAGTTCAAACTGTTGGGCACTTAATACTTCGATTTCTGTTAGATCGACTTTATTTCCATCTATTCATAAGAGCTGACTCACGCATTCGACAACTGGTCCACTTGGATGAAAAACACTTTTGGGAATTAGAAAACTTCGTGTTGCGAAATGAATATTTTGGCTATACCCAAACCAGACTTCGCGACCGACACCAAGAGGGCAATTGGGGTCAAGAAGGAAAACCAACTTAAAACCAATCTTCCAACTTGATCTTGAGCGAACGACGAACTGTGTCGCATCATCGTTTCAAACGCTTTAATTGTCCCCAGTGGTACTTCAGCAAAAGTTTCAAGCCATCCTCCTCTGCTCATTCCCCTTAGCGGCTCAAAACTAATGAGGTTACCACCGCCGTCCTGTTCAACTGGTTGTATAGTTATTTCAAAATTGGTAACAATCCCCCCCGCTTCTCTAACCTTAATTTTATATTTGCTTTGTTGCTTCTCCTGATTTTTCATGATTAACGTTTTGGTTGTACACTATATAAGTTACTGTTGCCGTTATAAATATAATTGTATGCTTCCAGTCTCGTTGTTGCAGATATCCGAAATGATTTTACGGCATTTTCGCTCTCAAACAGAATAATCAGCTGTTTTACCAAAAAGGATGTTAGACGTCATGTTTTCCATTTAAATACCAGTGTTCGATGGGCTTTTATTTTTTTGCTAAAATTGAAATTTATTACATACTAAAAAAAGAATACAACATAAATTTAAGTGTCAATGTATGAATTTGTGTTTCAACATATTTACTGTTAATACAAAGGGCTTTTGGTGCATATTGAATGTAGCAATTTCTATGTTCCTACTACTGATGGAGGGAAGGATAGGTAGGAAGTGGGCGGCAAAATGGTAAATCCGCCCGTGGTTATATGGAGTTTTAAGATTATTTAAACTCCGTTACTCTTGACTTTTTTCCCTTCAAAGTCACAATAGCTTAGCGCTTAAGGAAAAAAAAAAGGTTTAAGAGCGTAAATATGAAAAAATTGAAACTCTTGAAAAAAAACTTAAAAATTAGATATTTCCATGTTTTAGTTCCAGCCCAAAATATTACCAAATTGAGGATGCATTTCCCCCCCCCCTTGAGTTCGGAAACTACTTAAAATACTTTGCAGATTGATCAAAAATTCATACTTCTGCCTTTTTTAGCGCAAATGAGATTGTTCGTTTACATTTTATTTAAATTTATTTGTAAAGGCATCAGCGTCGAGTTCTCGAAATTTTTCTGGGGGCCCGCGCACATTTTAGGTATGTTTGTACATTACAGTATATGTAAAAAAGCAATTTCAGATTGGGGGGGGGGAGCCTCAAGCCCCACATAACTCTACGCCTAGGGTTAACGGTGTGCCTTATGGTCCGTTTATATTAAGTCGTAGATTGAAAACGTGTTTGGGGCAAGACAGCATGATAATTAAGAAATTTTATTCAGCCTATATGTAATTACCGATGGTAGATCGGTTTAGATTAAGAGAATATTATCAGTAGGTTAAAAATGGAGAGCAGAAAGCAATAGCTTTTTACGAGGCCCTCTCCGAGTTAGATAATGTATTTCATAAACCAGTTCCTAGTTCGCTTATCACGATTTAAGGTTATTTTATCGGTTTAATCACTTGGACAGTTATTTTATTAGACTATAGCAAATAATTATATAGATTTGTCCCTCTTAACTAAAAGAACGGATAGGAGGAGAAAATGGGCGTAACCCCACTTTTGGGAGAATTGCGTATAGTAAATTACTGAGCTGTTTTCGCACTATATACAAAACTCAGTGGAATAAATCAATTCACCCAGTTAATGTGTTATTTATATATTATGCCTTTACAGTAAAACAATTTTTCAATCAAAACTATCGGCGATAAATTATACAGGGAGGGGTTGGTGGAGATCTCATCCTGTTAGAGCACCATAAAGGTGTCCGAAGTGGGGTTCTTGGGAGCAGTGGCGTAGGGAGAAAGTTCCTAAGGGGAGGGTTGTAGTCTTAACCCCTTGACTACGAATTTAAAATTTTTAATCCCCCCCCCTGGTGGAATATATATTTTTTCCGTACATTTTTCTTTCCAGTAGGAATTTTAAAATTCTTAGTAGGACGTTAATCCTTTGACTTCTTATAGGGTATATAGGAGGGATTACAGAGCTACAACTCATATTCCTATGTTAAATATACAAAATTTCATTGCAATGGGGGGTTACAACCCCCAAAACCTCCCCCTGGCCACGCCTCTGCTTGGGAGTCGGCGAAGATAACTGTCCTGTCTTGTCAAATTATGGAACTCATTTGACCGCTTTACACAGGCCGTTTAGCTAGGTCTCCGTGGAAGAGAAGTTTCAACGTGAAACTCGAAGAACTTCGTGAGAAGTAAATTGCTGCATTATAAATTTTTAGAGGATTCCAGAGAAACTAGAATTCAACTGTTCGTACACCAACAGTTTGCGGTGTTCATAATACAACTTTACAATGCTTTCGGAAGCGAGACAGTACGTGATTGTTTAAAAGATTTGGGCTATCACTTTAATGTGTCCGTTTTCAAACAAACTGCAAAATATTAATTTTGTTGAATAAGAAAGGATTGGGTTGGGTTGATTCATTTCACAAGGACAGCTTAAGTCACGCTGCACAGGGGCCTAGTTTCCTTAAGGGAACCTTCTTCCGACTACGGTGTGCTGAAGAGCCGATCACGTGTTACCGTATTATTGGATTTTCGTGATGTTGGTATTAATGAACGCATTATCTCTACGCCATAGGCGTACGCAGAGAATCCATAAGGTGTTTATAGGCTCAATAGGGTGGGGGATTAGAGCTACGCCATTCCCATGTTACAAAAAATTTCCGAATGGGGTTACAACCCCCCATCAACACTCTCCGTGTAAGTTAATACTCTACTCCACTATAGGGTTAGGAAAAACTAGGGTTCAAGTTTTACCAATGTTTATAAAGTATAGATAAGTTAAATTTTATTGCAGTGAATTTTTACAAACAAGGTTATGAGACGAGACATGCATTTGTGAAAAGTTTATTTGCACATTACTAAACAATTAGCAACGATTCAAGAGCACTGTTAAAACATGCACATATTTCACAGCACACATTAAAATCAATTTAAAATCGTTCATTTAAATTTAGTTTAAGAGTATTACAAAAATTGTAACAAAAGGATACGTTCATAGCAACATTGTAGAATGCTCGTTTGGACACAATAAAACATGTAATTCACTTACATCATATAGACCATGTCTTACAATGACGTAGCTATGAAAATAGAAAACGAAGTTCACGATTTTTGCGGATTAATAATGTTGCGACTAGTTACACGAAATTGAAACATAAGGTGTACGTGGGGTTTGCAATTCCAAGTTTGATAGATTTTAAATATTTTCGGCACATTTAGAAATGCGTAGTCAAAATAAAACACAATCTTGTTTACATCCAAAGCAAAAGAATGACGTTTTGAAATTTTAAATGTACAATCATTTATACACGCAAAGAAATTTCTTCTATAAAGGTTTTAGACAAAGCTTATAGCCGAAAGAAATTCTAAGAAATACCCAAAACTTTTAAGTCTATGCTACTATTATGCGGAATTTGAGAAATACTATAGAAAATTTTGGTTTGTGAGCTGAAAATTTAACCATTGATGATATTGCTTTACATGCGAAATATTCAAACGATTGTTTAATGAATCCTGATTGAATGTCGAACATTAATATTTCAAAGAGTAATATGGCTACGACTTAATTTTTGGCCCAATGTTCACAAAAAAACATTAAAAACTATTAAACATAAAATACATTAAATTGCGCATGATTGTTTAATCCGCTTCTTTTGAAAATTTGATATATCACACATAGAACATGCCGTGCTCAAAGCTTTTCATTCCTGAAATCACACGAAATATTTCGTCAGGCAATATACCAGTTTTCTTGGAATCGGAAGTTTCAGGCAATTTCTCTAAATACCATTTAACATATATACTTGCTCTTTGACAAACCAACTCCGCATACATGAGAGCAGGTGGTATGGATACACTCCTGTTACATCGAGCATACATATGACAAAGGTGGTTGCAGAGTTCTGTAAACTCGTCTACTCCCATTCCAATTTCGTTATAAAGAATGGTGTAGCGAGAAGCCATGGCTGTACTACTGCTGTTATAACGACTAATCAGATGAAACGACTGAAATTTTGAATGGACGTCTGAATCGATGACAGTCCCTACTGGAACATTTCCGAATCTGCCAACACCATCATTTGGATTACAAGTTATAAACCCGGTTTTAAATTTCTTTTGAACAGCTACAAATATGATAGGAGGTAAAAAACCATGTAGGGGCGCCATACAGGCCTTTTGAATTGCAGGGACTTCTTTATCCAAAATGTCATGGAAGTGACTTTCATTGACGCAACTTCGAAAGCATACAATTTTCTCTGGTATTTTTCCTCCGGTGTTCTTTAGAAAAGCCTGTAATACATCCCTAACCATAATTTCAAGTTCAGTTATTGATGGATTACGTATGTCTTTATCAGTGTTGTGTTGGATTCTACAAGAATCAGCGTAGCGAAATGGGAAGGAATCCAAACTCCCGACAACAGCTCCAACTGAAAGCCCATACACGTCGTAGTTTATAAAAGCAACATCCGAGCCTAAAATAAGAACCGGCTTCGAGAAAATTGCCGGCGGTGTAGATAAAGTGTGGTTTACACCACCAAGTTTTGAGTTGATTTGAAGCAAGAATCTTTCCATCGTTTTTTTACTGAGATAATTTACAACAGTTGTGTCCAAAATGCATTGAGTGAGCAAACTTAACTGGATTTCTGCTATAAACTTTATTTCTTCATAATTGCATTTTGGATGACCCTTACGGAAACGACGGTTAGAATTGGTAGGCAGGACTACAATAGTGAAAGTTACATGGCAATATCTAGCGTACTTGAGGGCAGCTTCTATTTTTTCAACAATTTTTTCAATTTTTAACAATTTTAATGTCCTTTGGCTCTTCTAAATTCATACCCATTCTGAGTGCTGTGTTTTCTAGGAAACGGGAGAACCTTACCAGATTTTCCATAGGACAAAATTCTAGATTCGAAAAACTTATAATTATCCACGAACAAGGTTCCGTTTGAGATCGGAATACTTGTTTATTTTTCATATCCCAGCTTCCGTATTTACCTACCTTTGCTATTACAGATTCAGTTTCATTGGATTTATATGCCAATTCTGGTGGTTTCATGACTGCCTTCGATTTCACGGAATTTCACCTCTAAATGTGAACCACGTTTACACATTGCTTTCCCACTTATTCTTTCTATTAACTGAGAGTTTTCACATAATGTATTAGTGCTTTCTTGGGAGATCATTTTCTCATTCGTAGAGGAGTTTTCTCCATCTATCGACCTTAGCTTCCGTTGTTTAGGGAGTACATTGCACACCTCCATTGGTACATACATGTTTTTTGTTGATTTCATAACGAGGCATGGTAACTTAGGATATATCAATGGTTTATATTGCTTACTGAAATATTCTGCAACTGATATATCTTTGTCGTTTTCCTTAAACCACGTCTCCTCGGCAGACTTTTCAGTTAAACCTGTCACAACGTATTTGCGCCGAAACGTTAAGTTATTGGCTTCTACTTTAATTCCCCTTAATTCTTGCTTCAAAAGTTCAAACTGTTTGACACTTAATGTTTCGATTTCTGTTAGATCAACGTTATTTCCGTCTATTGATAAGAGTTGGCTGACGTATTCGACAACTGGTCCACTCGGATGAAAAACACTTTTGGGAATTAGAAAACATCCTCGTGTTGCGAAATCAATATTTTGACTATACCCAAACCAGACTTCAAGTCCTCCACTTAAAGCACAATTGGGGTCAAGAAGGAAAACCGATTTTCCAACTTGCACTTGAGTGAACGACGAACAATGTCGCATTATCGTTTCAAACGCTTTAATTGCTCCCAATGTTACTTCAGCACAAGTTTCAAGCCACCCTCCTCTGCTCATTTCCCTTAGCGGCTCTAAACTAATGAGGTTACCACCGCCGTCCTGTTCAACTGGTTGTATAGTTATTTCAAAATCGGTGACAATCCCCGCTTCTCTAACCTTAATTCTATATTTGCTTTGTTGCTTTTCCTGATTTTTCATGATTAACATTTTGGTTGTATATAAGTTACTGTTGCCGTCATAAATAGGATTGTATGCTTCCAGTCTCTCGTCTTTGCACATATCTGAAATGATTTTACGGCATTTCCCTCCCAAACGGGATGCTGACGATCAATGTGGAACACTTTTCTTAAACCACCCTCTGTAGTTTTGCTTCTGCCTTCTTTGATAGGCAGTCCACCCATAATTTCGTCAGTAGGTATCTCTCTCGGCCCATCACACCCCCGAACAAAATCAACGCGAATATTGTAATGAAAAACTGGAACGTCTTTGTAATGCAGTATTACATAATCGGCTAAACCATCATCAAATGCAA
Organism: Dysdera silvatica; assembly: GCA_006491805.2. Lineage (NCBI taxonomy): Eukaryota > Metazoa > Arthropoda > Arachnida > Araneae > Dysderidae > Dysdera > Dysdera silvatica. The sequence continues at coordinate 11,086 of QLNU02007282.1, read as the reverse complement.
AGAGTGGTAGGTCTTTCGATTTCTTCGGATATATATCCACTTGATATAACGGAATGGATTCTGTATTGGCATATATTTCTTGTCTAAGCTTCAGATTTGAATTCGCTGATCGCTGTTGTGGTTTCTGTAAGAGGCCTGTCAATGGCCGATATTGTTCGCTCAAAGTAGGTCCTTTCCTTACGTTCTGATTTCTAAAACTTCCAGTATGGTCACTTCCTTCTGCGGCAGGAAACACCGACTTAATATCTTGATCTGGAAAAAAAAAAAAAAAAGGATCATGTTAATTCAAGCAATTGAAAGTTAAACAATGTCATGTAACTACTGCCTCTAGTTTCAATAAATCAAGGCAAATTTCACGACAGGAAATTTAAATTATAAGCCTACACAACATTTGTGAAGAATGAGGAAAAACCCGAATTTCGTTTGATTGTCAACTATGTAGTTGTAATTTTTATGTCCCAAAACTGCCCAATAGGTATCTTGATAGGATTGCTTTACGGCGTAAGGAAAGCAAGGGTCATTTTGTGCCGAAATATAGTTTTCCTGGGAATCCGTACCTCTTAATGCCTACGGAACCAACCCCCGGAATCAAGGTTTGAAACTAGATTCGAAACATTAATAGTTTGGCATTTTAATTTTTTTTTTTCAGAAATCTGCTTCTAGCACTGGCATACGCTGGGAGATTGATGGGGTTGTAATCCCCCAATGCAATGAAATTTTGTATATTGAATATAGGAACTGTAGTTCTAACATTGAGCCTATAACCCCCCCCCCCCCCAACTTATGAGCTTTCTGCGTAATCCTATGGAATCAAGTGATATTTATTGAACATGAGTCGCTACAGCATAAAAACGTACGAAATTATGCAGATTCTTAATCGGGATAATCGTAAATCAAATTTTAATAATCGGCATCATTAAAATGATTTTGTATAATTCAGAGGCGAATTTAGAATTTTGCCTCATTTAGGCTGATTTATTTTGCCGTCTTACTAAACATATCGAAGGCTTAAGTAAATTTTAGCGCCCCTTAGTGGCTACTTCATATTTGCCTTGTTGCAATCATACGCCAATTTGGCACTTTTTCAGCCCTTTTGGACGCAGCATACGGCAGCTCTTTGCCAATGCCTAGTTACGCTTCTAAACATAACGTCTGAATATGAACATAAAAGGTCCAATCTTTATAAAAAAAAAAAAAACACGCTAATTTTTAAGAATAGAGCTTTATAATATCGTATAACAAAATGCCACCAACTACGTTCTAACGGTGTAATCTAAACATCACGTAAAACTAACAACTCTAATCAATAAAAGATAATGTTTTTGTAATAAAAACCCAGCAACATCTCTGAAAACTGGGTGCCATAATTAGGAGTTTTTTTTTTTTTTTTGGTAAACCAAGGGTACTTAGAAAAATCAAGGTCATCATCAGTTTCCTATAAAATCATTAACAGCGTTAAAATGGAATTAGTTCCAATGCGTCCTGTTTAATTGCCAAGTTATTCAATTTATTTCCCGACATATAGACTACATTGCAATTAATAATTTTATTTGATTATTTCAAATAGGACAAGGACCTTTCAGAAGAATTTGATATTGCCGTAGATTAAAACTAAGGCGTGTTTCTGTTCATATACTCATGTTTGTAAAAATTGCAACACGATGAAGGAATCACGTGATTGTGCTGAAACTTTCAGGAAATGCAAATTCGGGTATGCTATTCAAATGATTAGAATTTCAGAGTCATCGCGTGTGCGTGGGCTGAACAGCGCCCTCTGAACTGCTGATGGATTCGTATAAATAGAGGGCTGTAGCGGGGCGTGTATGGTTATCTGCTAGTGGTAAACGTTACATGAAACGCCACTATGCCTCTACGACGAAAGAGAACTTGCTGAAATGTAGCCAAGGAGTTTTAACGAAGACGAATGATCGGCCTTCGTGAAGGAGGGTTTTCTTACCGTGCAATAGCAGCTCGTATACGGCGTAACAGCAGCACAGTGATGCGAGTGTGGAAGCAGTGGGTTCAAGAGAACCAGACAACTCGGAAATCAGGGAGTGGACGCCGAAAGGTGACATCAGCACGGAATGATAGACACCTGGTCCACATGGCGGTGACGGACCGTTTTGCTTCATCTGGATAGTTGGCAGAATGTTGGTGCACTGCTACAGGTGCATCATTGTGTGCTTCATCAATTCGTCGGCGTCTACTGCACCGTGGACTGTGTGCAAGAGTTCCTTTATATAGGATCTCCCTGACGGCCCCCATCGGCGCCTGCGACTACATTGGTCTCATGGACAGAGATTGGCGTGCTGAGTGGCAATAAGTGGTGTTTTCTGATGAATCCCGTTTTAATTTGGGATACGGTGATGGCCGCATTAGTGTTAGACACTATACCGGTGAACGACACCTTCGAGTGCGTTATCCAATGTCATAGTGGATAAACCCCCAACCAGAGTCCTTCATGGTGTAACAATTTTTACAAACATGAGTTTAGTTTTCAACTCGTTTAGTAATGTAATAGGTAGGGGACTGGGTCGTTAATAATTCAATTTGTCAAAAAATTTAGCCATGTCTTCGCAAATTTTTTGTTGAAAATTTGCCGCTAGCGAGGCGCATCAGCCTACTTCACCTATTGGTAAATCCCATAAGCCTAAAGTCATATAGGCCCTTAGAGCCCGAGCCCGCCCACCCACACAGTAAGCTGAAATTGCTATTCTATATATACTGTAACGTATAAAAGTAAAAACGTGCTTGCCCCCTCCCCTTAATTTTGAGAACTCTACGTCGATGGTAAATCCACCATTTTTTGGTGTCATTATCTTTTATTTTCAGAGTACTGTCCTTTTATGACTACGTTGAGAAAAGTTTTAGGTCCAGCAACTATACGCTATAGCTATTTAAAACAAAATGAGGTTTCACGTAACCTTAAAACGTACGTTTGCCTACAGCCAAATTTATTGAGAAACAATTGAGTGTTTTAGGCGCAAAAACCACTAAGGTTAATGCTGCGCCGGGACTTAGTTTTCCAAGGAACCCGAACCTTTTACAGTTCGGGGACCAACCCACAAGACTACGCTAGCAATTAATCGATAAACGCTCTTTTTGACATCGTTGGAAGTCGAATCCGGGATAACGGCGCTCTAAGCATCCACGCTGCTACTGAAGTAGAGGCATAGGCGTGGTTATATGGGCCCGTGCGCTTGGACCACACAAAGAGCGTGAAGTGCTTGAAAATTACATGTTTTTGAACATTGACCATATTTCACTCAGTAACTCTGATCAGTAATTTTGGTTAAATCCTAGTGGACACTAGCCACATCCCTTACCTGTACATTAACTTAGTTTGAGTAATCAATCACAGTCGAGTTCTATTTGGCTGAGAATGATTAAATGCGAGCTTTGTGTTTTATGACGCAAGGACGTCTGAAGATATGCCGCGCCGGGCCCTACAATACCCTAACGAATCGACCTTTTTCTATCGACACCAAACCTCGTACAACGGTAGATAGAAAAAAAAAAGGTACACTTTACTGTTGGCCGCTGAGTAGATCTCTGGAAGTTGCTAGATTATTTGGTTTAACTCGGAATAATTAGCTAACCAAAATAGGGTAAGGGTATCGATTCGGGGACCTTTGTTTATCAAGTCTGTACGGAATCCCCAGAGTACCCACTGAGGGGCCTTTTCAACTTCCCCGCAAAATAATCCATCTGCTTTGATTTCAATTACACAGTATTATTGGAATCAAACCCAGGTTAATGGCATATTAGACGAATGCATTACCGGCCTGAATCGAAAATGCCAAGAATGGGATCGTCAAACCAAAAACAAATTGCATCATGTTAAACATACGATTGGTAACTGGCCCTCTTCATACCGTAAAAATCTGAAAGAGGACGTTCTTCGTGCTAGACTTCGCATTGAGCATTCCAGTCTCACCCATAAACATCTGTTGGAGGGAAAGCCAGCACTAATTTGACACGTGTGCAATAAACCCATGAGTATTATACATATTTTAAGTTAATGTCCTTATTTTAACCTTGCTCGTTCTCTTAATCACTAACAATTAAACGGCCATGCTGACCACACACGTCTACATTTTTACTGAGAATTGGCTTGGACAACAGTCCGATTTTACCATGTTTGACACAGTATAGAGTTGATGCTCTTGCGCCATAAAAATCCAAACAAGCATTACCGGTAAAACTTAAGGCTTAGGGATCTAATACCTGGACTACAGACCGGTTTTATGGTGGGGGGGGTGGCGTTGGGAGTCTAAACCGAGTTAATAACGAAGGTGTAGACCTTTGGGACAAGTATCACTGGCAATCGGGGGCGGACAGGGCCGGTGCGCCCTCATAGGATTGGCACCCTCCGATAATCCAAGATATGCCCCCTTTGAGAGGACCCAGTCCGCCCCTGCTGGAATTGAGTAAAAAGTAATACTGATACCTAAGTAAATATTTTGCAATTTAAATTTCGGTGAAAAGGAAAGCTTTCGACGGTATAAACACATACAATGCCGGATTTGCATATCGGCTTAGTAGGCCCGGGTTGAAGGCTCCACGATTTCGACACTCTTCTGTAGCATTTCTGCCTTATTGTGATTCGTACAAAATACAGTGTCGTAAATGAACTTTATCGGTAGCCATGTTTACACAATCGCGTCTCACTTGATAGTGAAACGAAACATTTGTTTCAGTTAATTTCGAAGAGTAGATGTGTATAAATGCAATGATAAAAAGTCTTGTGCGTCTCAAGTGAACACGCGCATGCGTGTTGAAACTTGAGATAATATTATCGGACAGAACTTTTTGGTAGATCTAATATGACGCAAGGATAGCAAGAGTCATTCAGCGCCAAACGTGACGAGACTGTACATATGGTTTTAATTGAAAGTTGAAATTAAAAAAGGTAAAACGTAATAAAAACAATGTGTTAAATGGAACAAACGAAACGACATAACATGAGATGCGATGGAAAAGCCGTTGTTAGATAAGTTAAAAATGAGTTCATGATTAAAAGAATAGCCGAGAATATCACGAAGGGTAAACATGACAGTAAGAGAATTAGAAATATCTACAGTTATGAATGTTTTTATGACAAAATAATCTTTAATGATTTAATTCTAAAAGTTATTAGTTGATCATTTAAAGTGTGAAAACATTCTCAAAAATACTTTACTTCAAATTTCGATGTTGAAAAAAAATTGGCTCATAAATCATAGTCAACTGCGACGATTGATGTCAGCCATTTACTACGAAACGCTCAAAAAAAATTTACCGAGTTATCCAGCAACAGAGGTCTGAAATTTCAGTTTTACAATTGTTAAATGAATTTTGGTTGGGGATTAGGACAAATTCCAACACGTTCTGAAAGGCATTAAACATACTTCTAACGTTTTGTACTACATACGCATTTATGCGAAACAGCATTTTCATTATTAATGTTTATAAAAGCAACAAATCGATGAACTCTGCAAAACGTTAAGAAATTTACGTCCTGTAATATCAAATACATCCGTATTCATCCAAGATTGAAGTTTTTATGTAAAAGTAAACAAGCACACCTTGATCATTAGTATGAATGCTAATATTTGTCTTTAGTACATGGTAAAATTACATTCGTATGTATACAAAAAATTGTTTTCGAATAAATTTTTTTATGCCTTATCAGCAAATGTTTTTCATATAATTCCTACTTTATATGCTTCTATACGTGGGGTCACGAAGATATTTGCTCAGGTAAAAGGGGTCGCCAAGTAGAAATTTCGAGAAGCCCTGCTCTACATTTACGTAGAGGATAGATTTACATCAATATTTTGAGGAACCTGAACCTCCTTCGATTGAAAAATCAATCCTCGAATTGCAGATCTGGAGAAAATCTCCAGAAAACACTGTTTCTACGGGAATCGAACCCGGATTACCTGGATGATTGTTGAACACGCTACCTTTAGGCCTTCACCATCCCAGAGCTAATCGATAGCTGCGGACACTTTTTTCATTTATGTCTGAAGATAGAGCTCAATTCATTTGGGTCACGATTGACTTCTTGACAGAGCCGTAGGCAGGCCGGGGCTACTGGGAAGAGAAAACCCCTTGGAAAATATTTTCTCAAAGTAAATTATTGCGGAGTTTTACTTTAAATTTTGTTTTGTGTGAAACTACGTGAATAGAAATTGTTCTTTGACGTTAAAAATGCATTCGAAATAGATTTCAAAAAGGTAGAACTTATGTGCGTAATTTTTTTTTTTTTTTTTTGGAGTTTGTCTTCATCTACTTTATAATAATGCTAGTTTGAAATTATAGGGAGGTATACTAAAATTTATGCTTTCAATGCAAAATTTACGTTAAAGAATTTAGTCATTAATATTAAATATACACCGTTGCAAAAAATGTATGCACCCAGAAAGAATTGAGCCACAACTACGAAACTCGGCATATGTATGGTGTTCGAGCAGATGAACAAATGAAAACATTGAAACAAAACACCGTTTTATTGACGTGTAGCAGTACAAAGAATGTGCTTTTCAATAGGTGGTAAAACCACCCCTGGCAGCCATACAAGCCAATACGCAGTAGGGCATGGAGTCAATGAAGTGGCTGATGTCCCGCTGCGATAGATCCTGCCACAAATGCAGCAACTGCTGAACAGGTTCGGAGATATTGGGTAGGCAACTTCAGCCGTCTCGGAATATGTCCCAAACATGTTCGATAGGCGAAAGGTCTCGAGACCTGGCAGGCCACTTGAGGACATTAGCACCTCGAAGTGTTGCAACAGCCGAGCGTCGTTCTGCTGGTAAACAAACTGGCCAGCCAGATACCATAAGCAGTACCACCGGCTGCAAGATATCGTCGACGTACCTGCGAGCGGTGAGAGCACTTCGTAGCACGACTAAAGGTGACCGGCTGTCCCAAGAGATCATTCCCCAGACTGTCACACCAGGTGTAATGGCTGTGTGCCGCTCGGTAACGAATCTTGGATTCAACCGCTGACCTCGTCTCGACACACGTGTACGGCGGTCATCAGCATCGAATAAAAAGCAAGAAGAGGAGGAATTGTGCAAGGGTTTCATTGGGAAGGGTGGCCGTCGGAGGCGGCGCTGTAATCCCAGGAGCAAAAAGCAGAAGGAGGATTGTGTAAGGGTTTCATTGGGAAGGAGGGGGAGGGTTTCATTGGGAAGTAAAAAGCAGGATTCATCACTAAATATGGCATTCCTCCAATCTTAACACTGCTCAGCTTGATTCCATTCCAAACGACATCACCTATGGTGGGGTGTCAGACAAGCGCCGTAATGGTTGTCGATATTTGAGCCCAGCGTCATCTAGTCATCGCCGAATGGTATCCCTTGATATCACTGGACCCCTACAAGTTGATATATGGCTTCGAATTGTTGATAGCATCACTTTGGTGCGGACGTGGTGGCTCTCCTGATTGTGCTATACTCTCGCGCTTTGGTAACGTCTAGAGCTACTGCGACGGCTGACTGTGCCTTCAAGCCACTGGTTCCAACACCGGGAAACTACCATATGGCTTCGTCCAATATGCCGACTGATCTATCTGTTCGACCAACCGGTCTCTGAGGCGTATGATCCGCCCCATCTCAAAGTCTGACAACTGTTTGTAATGCAGTCGGGTTCGTTTTTAAGGCATCTTTCGTGTCAATATCGTACATCCGAGCTGCCAACCTGGTTGTAAATGCCCATCACTAAGCGCATCGGCTCTTAAATTCTACTCGCGTCGCAGTTCATACGTGTTGTATGCCTCCACAATGCTCATTGGTGCTGTACGTTTGATCATTTGCATAACTCGCCGAACCACATTTCATGCCGAGTTTCGTAGTTGTGGCTCAATACTTTCTGGGTGCATATGTTTTATTGCAACAGAGTATTAGTCCGCTTATATATTTTGTATTAAATACATTGATAAAATATATCAACATATTTACGAATTTAAAGCCCCCTAGATTTGAGCTTCCTGTAACTTCCGCAGCCCCCCACCCCCGTAACAAGCATCTAGTTACAAGCCTACTGCTTGATGTGACCTTGCGCCATATCATTATGCACGTCCATGCTTGCGGAGGAATCGAACCCTAGCACATACAATGTTAACATTCAATTACACATTTTAACTCAATGCCCCTATCATAGACTTGCCCGTACTCTTACTTTTAACTCTTCATCACTGACATTTTAAATGACCATGCTGACCATACGCACGTTTTTAAATTTTTAAAAAGTACTGGGTTTTACTACAGTCTTTGATTTTACCATGTTTGGCGCAGTATAGCCCAGATGCTCTTGCGCCATAAAAAACCCAAACAAAACTAAGTTTCACCAAGAGTTATTTCTATAAGTTATTTCCATTATTACCCACGTATACTTTTTATGAGTTTTACGGCGTAAGAACAGCAAAGGTCATTTTGCTCCTGAGCCTACAGTCTTCCGAGGAATCAAACACTTAAAGTCATGAGAATTAACCCCCGGACTACAGTGAGTATTTGGTAAGTACACTGTTGGGAGTCGAACCCGGGATAACCGCGCAAAAAGACAAACGCACATCGCACGGCCTTTCGCGTTTGTGAACTTCTGGAAATACAATGCCGTTTGTTCCATCAACTTTTTCAACAATTTCCACACACACACTTCACGTTGTTAAGTAGATTCATAAATAGCTAATCTAATACATTGGATATATTTTTATTTAATGAATGTAAGTTTCTCTTCAACGGAATAGTGTGGCGATTTCTTCTCACGCTCGTTGCAACTCAGTTTCACGCCCAAAATTCTTTTCTCACGGACATCTGGCAATGGGTCTCACGCAGGGGCGCCAAGAGCTAACGCGGGTCCCCATGACCCCTTCTCTGGGTAGTGTCATTTTTTATTTTTTTTGGGGAGGGGGATTGAACCCCCAAATGGACAAAACGTATGAAATAAGAACACTTTCTTTGTATTTACTTATTACTTTTAGTTTTTTTTTTAAGGAATATTCTAGGGGACATTTTTTTCAGTTTTAAATAAAACAAGAATACTGTATCAAAAATATTTTGGGGGGCTGGGACCACCGCAGCATAGGTCATTGTCAAAGCTGACCCCTAGGCTTCATCCAGGGGCCCCACGGGTTGCAGTCTTTGTTGCATCCCCTCTTTTCGGCCCTGGTCACACATGCAACCAGTTTTAGAATTTCTTCCAGAAACACCGGATACACGAGTTTCTGATTTGGGTTTTACGGCTCAAAGACTACAATGGTCATGCTGCGCCGGGACCTACTGTTTTCCGAGGAATCCGAACCTCTAGACCTACAGTTTTCCGAGGAATCCGAACCTCTTAAGGCCTATGGAACCGAACCCCGGACTACAGTGAGCAGTGCAATCTTTGAAATCTAAGTTTTCTTTGCACCGTTGGGAGTTGAAGCCGGGTAAACGAAGCACTAGGCGAATGCGTTACCACACTGCGCCACCGCAGGGCGGATACAAGTATTATCTAACTTCAAACCCTCTTCCATTCAATGGGGAAAAAATTGTCAACCACTCAAAATTTGTCATCCACACCTCGTTCACCCGTTTGTGGGGATGACGTATATGTCTGACTAATAGAAGCAGAGACAAACTATTGCCTCAGCAGTATTGCTGTAATCCGCAAAAATGAGTCGAAGTAAAATTTTGGACTCAACACTCTTTGCTTTTATCTTCCGAACGACATGTGTACATGGTCGCTCTTTAGATTAGATTGTACATGATTTTAATGGAAAGGGTGGTTGCGGAAAGACAGCACTGTAATCCCAGCATGGTCGCTCTTAACTCTTAAAAATATAATAATCACCAACTTGATGTTACGCCCGGCATCATGTCATGGCCTGTGCACACTTCTCTCTTCACTAGAGCACTACAACCATGAACTTCAATGAAAGTTTCGTGTTATTCTGCATCTCTTTACCTCCAGTCTTCCTCCATATATAAATAAACCTTCCGAGATAATAGGCAAACTACGCCGTACGATAATCGCTCTCTGCCAGAGTCTCCGATAACTATCGCCGTCAATTGGTGACCCCGACATCTTTAAAGTAGTAGAGAATCTTCGCCAGTAATTATATTTTAGGACACCATGAAGTTATTTCTTATGAGACTCTTACCGTAATTGATTTTTACGACGCAAGGATCATGCTGCACCAGTACCTACAGTTTTCGGAGAATGACGAACTAGTGAAGACTAAGGGAATCTACCCCCGGACTAGAGTGAGCAGTTACCTTTTTTTGGTACGGCTGGGAGTCGAACTCTGGATCATGGCGAACGCGCTACTAGAACTCCACAGTAGAGCACCATTGGGAATCAAAACACTTTCATTGCGTTAAAACTCCATTGGCCTATCCATGTAAGGAAGGCAGGAAAGACTATTGCATAAAAAACGCAGGGCCCTTCGGTTATATATTAGGTCCATGCAAATAACAAGCAGCACTGGAATCTTTCAAATATTCACCTCATCCTATTTTATCCCAAACCCTTTCATAACTACAGCGTCTGCGCAATCATTCCAATATTAAATTCTAATGGATCCCTGCTCATATTGGTACAAAGGGGTACGAGGCTGTTGATGCAGTTGCGAGGGCAAAAACGAACTCGCCAGATGCTTTTGGCCAGCTACTTGCATTCTCTGATCTGAAGTCAGATAAAGATGTCTGAATCGAAAATGGCAGGAAGAATGACATTATCAAACCAGTAACAAATTGCATCATATTAAACATAATTGGTGACTGGCCCTCCTCACACAAGTAAAAATCGGAAAGGTTCTCCTTACTAGACTTCGCATTGGGCATTCCCATCTGACCCATGAACATCTGTTGGAAAACCGGCACCGACGTGCCAAGTGTGCAATGAACCCCCCTCCCCACCAGGTGGCCGCACAGGCAAGGGCCATGGCTCCACCTAATCATGGTGGAAGGGCGCCGAAAATTGTCCTCAAAGATTATCAGAAATCATGCCTTAGCAATTTTTTACATTTGCAAAAACAATTCGAGATATGTACACAGTAAAAATGAAATTAAAAAATATTTACTCGTTACATTATGAAGCTCATATTTAGTAGTAAAGG
>QLNU02007265.1:13071-27981 GCA_006491805.2 Dysdera silvatica | reverse complement strand
TATAAATCTGAAAAATTTGCGCACCTTTAGTCCCATTTAAAAATATACGTAAGAATATGCTTTTCGATTCCATTGTCACGCCAACGTTGCATATAGTTGTAACTGGATACCAGCTGTAATTTCTCTGAATTCATTTTGGATTGTAAATACGAAGGAGGAAAAAAGAATGAATCGTTTTTTTATCAATTTACTGTATTTTACATTAAATAAAATTGTCAAATATTTGGAGGCCCCCCTTTTGCGGCCGCGTGAGCCCTTGCCATAATCTGGCCCTGTAAAGACCAGCGGTAACTGATGAGGCAAAGAACTGCCGAGACATGATTAACAAAGTTTAATTTTATTGTTCAAGCAAGCAAAAAGAATCAATAAGAAAACTATAATATCGGAGCATGAACGAAAAGGTTAAACGCTCTTATCCAGTCTTAAAGAGAAAGTAACCGTTTTATGAAAAAATATATTTATCGCACGACATGCTCTGCCATATATAATATATATATATGTTGTCCTAGAAACCGCAAAAGAGCTTGTTTCTCAACAGTAACTTTTTTTTTTTCCTTTTTGCCGCGTTTTAGTTAAAGTTAACGTGTTATCCATGCTATCTATTTGCTTAATTCAGTGGTTGTCACCTGTGTGCTTTGCGTTTGCCCCCGTGGGAAACCTACATTAACAAAAAAGAAAACCCATCTGTATTATTCATGGCATCATTAGTTTGACGAAAGGATGGATTTAGATCGGCATGTCAGTAGTGCAGAAGCCTAAAAGTGGCACATACAAAAAGAAAAAAAAAGCTGGCTGGAAGGCATCATTAAAGCAAATTATGGGGTGGGGAGGGGGAGCTTTTTTTTGCTAATGTTAACCCTAAGCAAATAACCACTTTGACATTTTAATATTTTAAAAATATTGCATATATTAACTAATAAAAGCATTATTAAAAAAAATCAAATCAAAGAAAACTATTTTTGCAAGGAGCGATTCCCTTACTTTGAATTTCTAGGACCAGCACAGAATACGCCAAGTCCGTCAACTTCTGTGCAACTACGGCAATCGTGTTCCAATTCCGCCATTTTTAAAAAGCAATTTATTTTTGGTATAGAAAAAGTTAAAAAAAGTGCAATAAGCAGAAAAAAGTAAGTAACAACCACTACAAAATAACCTTTCATCAATAGAAAACTATAATTTGGTGGTCTGCATAGTCCATCCCCTACTGAAATTTTTAGAAGTGTTTCCAAACCAGCTGGCAACTGGCTTCCCGCCATGTTGTTTACAGTGTTTTGAGGCCATGTTAATTTTCCTGAATTAGTGGAGGGGATGTATCCATGAAGGGCTAGTAGTGGGGGGGGACCTCTCACGTTGCCACCCTCATAGCCTATTTAGGTCACATTCAAGTTATGCCCGAGTCTTTAAAATGTTGAATGCTATCACATATGCATTGGAACAGCCTGATATTCGTAATTATCTCCATTCAGCGGAGTTAAGAATGGGAAGTACTAACCTTTATTGGTCTGGGTCAGACATGTGTGGCTGGAATATATTTTTAATTCACATCCCCTTTCTTACACCGCTAGTGAAAGGCGTCACCCACATTAGGCCTAATCCACAATCTCATCTGTTCCCTACATGCTGGACACTCATGCCCTAACTCATTTAAACCTTTATTTATTCACAGCTGACTCCACTCCTAGCAATTCCACAAAAAATAAAACGTCAACTGTTCAGACATAATACAATTCACTGCAACGAACAAACCATAGCCAAAAGAATGAAAGAGCACATGAAAATGCCCTTTCAAGCTCAGAAGATAAGTGTAAATATGATGTCACAAGCTTATCTACTAAAATTCTCTACCAATTTTTTATAAGGAGAGAAAACTAAAGAACAGACTGTGCAGTAGTGCCCATAATTCGTACATAAAATAACTTTTTTGGTACAGTTTTTATTTTAATATTGACTTCATATTTTTTCCCCGCAAAGCTGGTTTCATCATGGAACAGGCCATTAAACAATCACTAGGCATCAGCTAAACTGGAGCCCTTAGGATTATAGGGCCGACTCATCAGCTGCCATTTTCTTTACACTTCTGGTTTCATTTACCTTGGCAATAAAAGGTTTTCCACTTTGGTGTAATGAACGTTATTTTGGCATAAAAATTATCACAGTCCATGATTATCTAACAAATGTAAACATTGGCGCAATTTTTGAAATGTCGCAACAAATACAGTTTGCAACCCTAGCTTAGTTTTTGAGTAATCTAAAATTATAATGCAATTGATCAAAATGAATTTATACTGCATAGCTATACATGATGGCCAGGTGTCCAAATGTGTTATTCTTATTCTTCGAATGATTAGAATAGTTTTCAATTGACCACCCACTCGTTTCACCTTATTTTATTAAAAATAACACACTTGGAAATCGCTCAACTTTAACACAGCAGTGAATGGGATCACGTGATACGATGGCAGGAAAATGGCGGCTATGCTCCAACTCTCTTTTCTAGGAGTCTTAAGCTAAACTGGTAGCATTTCTTCTGCATAATTATTGCTCTGATTTGCTCATATTAAACTGTCCCAATTTTGGTATTTGTGACATGGATACCCTGTTAACCCTGAAATATCTTTTTTCTTTTTTTTTTAACTTTGGAACTCTTGTGAATTATGCGAACGAGAAAAATTTATGGTGTGAGCAACATCTACCATCATGAAATGTAGGTTTTCAGACCTTTTCAAGGCCCAGTAGGAGTTTTTGATTGTACCTTGGAAAATTTGCAAAATATTTTTGACCCCTGTTTTGGTGAGGTAAATCTCTAGCAAATGTGAAGCCATTTTCTCCCTAACCAGGTGATATCCTTTTGCCCATAAAAATACAACCAACTATAACTGGGTGTGCACAACTGGTTAGGGAATTTTTCAGGAATGTAATTGGGGACTTGTTGAAGTGTTAATTATGTTTTTCTTTTCTCATTCTGTATAGGATTTTTAGAACGAAAACTGAAAAGAAACTGTTCAAACGACCACAGTTTTAATTTCCAGTCCGGTGAAAACGATTAAGAGGTATCGTGCACATCACGTAATATTTGGCCAAGTTGAAAGTGGAGAGATTCATGTTATTTCTGCTAAATTGAATGCTGATAAAGTACCTCATACAAGCAAATTGGAACTGAACTATTTGTAAAATTCTTCAAAAAGACATTTTTAACGTGGAGTGGATGGAGATCGAGCGTTTCATTGAGAAATAAACATGTAAGAAACTTATTGAAAATAGTATTTTAAAACCTTTTTTTTTACTGAAATACGTGAATTGTGTTAGTATTTTTTAAAAAATAATTATGTTACATAAAGTTTAAATGAATATGCACTTGGAGGTACATTCGTGAAGTGCTTGTTAATTGTGTACATGAATTTTTTCCCTCTTCAGATTGCTGAAGGGCAAAAGTATTTTAAGTTTAATTTGTCTTATAAATTCTTAAAGGACATATGGAAGATAAACATTTTGAATGCAAGGTGTGTCACAAAACTTATTTTACTAAAAGGGGGATGGATAACCATATGAGATTGCACACAGGCGAGAAAGTTTTTGAATGTCATGCATGTCATAAAAGGTTTTTGCGGAATTGTGAGCTTGAATGTCACTTACGGAAACACAGTGGCCAGAAACCGTTTAAATGTGATATATGCCATAAAGCTTACTTCCAGAATAAGGATTTGAAACACCATTTAAGAACACATACCGGTGAAGGACTTTTTGAATGTGGTGTATGTCATAAAAAATTTTTATGGCAATACTCATTGCAGACTCATTCAAGAACACATACTGGCGAAAAACCATTTGAATGTGGTAAATGTGATAAAAAGTATTCCAAATATTCAAGTTTGAAGACTCATCTAACCATACATGGGGATGAAAAGCCCTTTGAGTGTGAGATGTGTTATAAACACTTTCCCTCAAAGCATGCACTGAAATACCATTATCGAGTTCATACTGGTGAAAAACCTTATGCATGTAATCAGTGTTCGAAATCTTTTTTCACGAGTGGACCTTTGAACGTGCATTTAAAAATACACACTGGTGAGAAGCTTTTCGAATGTGGTCTGTGTGATCAAAGATTTTCAAATGGTTACAGGTTGAGACGCCACCAAAGTGTACACACTGGTGAAAAGCCATTTAAATGTGAGGCTTGTCAGGCAGCATTTGCCAGAAAAGACAACTTGAAAAACCATTGTCTGAAAATACACTTGTCAAAACTTATATGACTGTCAGTGCTTTGGCTCCATTTAATGTCTGTATCCAGTGTTCGAAATTAGCAGTCGTTAGTTGTATTTTGCACCCATAAATTTTGTCTTGACAGCTGAGAAGATTCAGTAGTCAGTTCTGGCAGTTTTTCAAATTTTATTGCTTATATGACGGCAATTCGGTCCCGTTAATCCCTTATTCCTTTTACCAATCTCACCAACACAAGCTATAAGATCGTAGTTCTTCGTTGCCCATGTTAAAGGTAAATTTATGGTTTGCATTCTTGTGGGTTCTAGCCAACTCTACATTTCCTCTGCTAGCATCTCAATGTAGTCTTTTTTTTGCCCATAAGGAATTCGTTAGGGATAGTTTATGCTTAACGATATCCTTTGGCTCCATGCTCATTTCCAATTTTTAAATTCGTTGCTAATTTTTGATCACAAATACCATGTCAAGCAAAATATCCACATGTGTGTAATATTTTTCCAAGTTGTAATCATGCACAATCGATCGAACCCAAATTTATAAATAAGCATTTTGGGCAAATGCCCAAGGCATTAAATTTTTTAGAGGGTAAAATTTTAAAAGAATTCAGAGCTTTTTTTTTTTTAATTGCAATTCATCCTAGAGGTCCACCTACTCACTCTCCTCAAAAAAAGTCCATTTATCCCCCCCATAAGCATAACTAGGTGGGGGCAGAATGCCACAAAGTGTATGTATGCATTAATGAAAATATTAGTATATATTATATAAAATATCAACTGTTTTGTAAGTACAGTAGACCCCCCTATAACACAGGTACATATAAGACGAATCCGTATAACACTGCAGAAAAATTGTGATCATGTTCTTATAACACGCTATTCGTATAACACGGTAAAAAAATGAGACAGATGTTGCGATTTTATTACGTTTTATTTTACGAATAATGATCCATCAACAAATCGCTCTGAGGAATTTAAGAAAAAATTGAAAGATTGTTTAGCTCCATATTTTGAAGTAGAAGAAGATTTAGAAAGTAACAATAATAAATTGTTGAAAGTACAAGAAGATACCCTTTTAAACAACGAAAATAATACAGAAGAAACAAGTGAATCTTCAAGCTATGAAATAGCACAACCAACATTTAAAAGAGGATGTCGTTGGAACCTAATTATGAATGGCTCCGACAGTGAATAAATGTAAAAAAAAAAAAGTGTAACTGCTTTTTTTATTTAACGCAAAATGAATAACAAAACATTTTTAATTTCAATATTTGTTTGTTTTGAAGAAAAATAAAAAATATTTTAACTCTTACATAGTAAATATTTATTTTACATCTTAGTTAAGTATCTGTATAAGTGTATGTTTATGCATAAGTAAACTGTATGTGAGCCCCTCATTTGCCAAAACGATTAAGTCCATAAAAGAAAAGGTAGAAAATATGTACTGATAAATTTTTATACATTTCTTGTGAAAAAAAATATTTATTATTCAACAGCCATAAAAATCGTTGTCATGTAGTGTCTTAAGCCTGATTATTAAAGAAAGTTATTTTAAATATAACAAGTAAGTTAATCGCTTTGGGCTGTGAACGGCTCATGTATTTGTATAATCTAAGACCTGCATAACACAGAACGATCTACCGTGGTTACGGGGAGGGAGGTCTACTGTATTATGCTATTTTTATATACCAATATATGGTAAAAAATATGCACATCTTTTTGTATGTTCAATATTTATCATTTGTATTGCTTTCTCTCTTAATGTTGGAGTACATTAGAAAGCGAATATGAACATTTTATCAAAATCGTTGAACGAGTATCTACTAAAACAATAAGTATAGTTTGCCGTTTTGGTTAAACAGAATTTGAATAGTTACGGTTCTGCTATATATATAACCTATGGCGTAGGAAAGGGGGGGATGTGCTCAAGTCTTCCCCCCCCCCCCACTCAGTATCAAAATACATTGTTCCATTTAATGATTCACATGATCTGTTAAACTACTTGAACCCCCTATAATTTTTGAATTGCTATGCCTTTGACGCTAATTAAAATTTCTTGAATGCAGCCTTCTTCGATTATAACTAAATGCAGCTTTCCAACATGGAATTTCCCCACCCCTAATCCAATGCTTCTAAAATATAAATTGCATCACTGACAACCAATGGGAAATGGTCAAAATAGATTAATATATATTATGAAAAGTATTGATGAAGATTTGTAAATTTATGTTGAACAAAATTGATGAGAAACTAGTGATATAAAGTATTGATAAAATATCATAGGAAAACTTCTAATAATTGATACACAATTTTAGCGTCCATTTCCTTTTATAGAAATAAAATACAGGGTACCAGGGAGGAAATTACATAAAAAGGTTAAACAACAAAGGTATCAGCAGCAGTCCTTCATCAGGAGTAATTACTCCTGATGAAGGACTGCTGCTGATGCGTCCGAAAGCTTGAGTGATCTTTTTCATTGCTATTTTACCAGTGTTTAACCTTTTTATGTAATTTCCTTTTATATAACTTCTAAAAATTATAATCACTCGTGGAGTTCAGTACAGGGGTAGGTGGTCAGACTTGCAAGTCTATCTTCTCCTACACTATCCGGTCAGAATAACCTCAAGCTTGTATACAATATACAAAACAAACAAATGTATTTTCTCTGAAATAAAGTTGATTTGATTGCTAAAAAGGCGGGGGAAATGAGAACGCTTGTTGACGAACTGCTTACTGTGGTTTGGGGAGTTGATTCTCTAAACTTTAAGAAGTTCATGTTTTTCTCGGAAAATATGAGTTTTACTGCTTCATATTATGGCATAATAATATACTCATTCATCATGCTATAATGCTGACATATTCATTTATCATACTATTAACCTGGGTTTGACTCCCATTATTATCATCATGGAATACATTCCCCCTCCCTAGGGGCGGACTGGGTCCTCTCAAAGGGGGCATATCTTGGATTATCAGAGAGTGAAAGTCCTATAGCCCATGAGAGCGAAAGTTCTATCGCCCATGAGGGTGCACCTGGTGGTTGGCTGGCAGCCCAGTCCGCCCCTGTACCTCCCCCACCTCATTCTAATCCTGAGTTTTGGTACTCCTGTCAGTAGAGGTCTGTAAGTTCAAGTACAACATGACCTTTGTAGTCCTTACGTCATGAAAACGAATTTTGAAGACATCTTGTTAAAGTTGTGATTGGAAAATAAGAAATAAAGTTCACATAGGAATTTACGGCTTTTTTTTTTTTTTAGTGCAAGTCAATTGGGAAATTGCATGAGGCTAATATTTAGGTGAAACCAGGAAAATATCAGTAAAAACTAAAAACTATGATGTTGACTTATTCCCCGCGGTAGAAGATGGTATATGTGCCAGTGAATTGATGACATAGACAGTCATAAGAGATTGTGTGTCTCCCATCTATTTGTTGAAAAAAAATGTCTGTTCTTATGATTTTTATATTAAAACTAAGTTTTCATGAAATTTAAATGTAACAAAAAACATTTAATTTGCAAGTTTATTTTTTTATGCTCCTTGTGTTCTGAATCTTTTTTTTTTCTTCTTCTGGGTATATTTTTCTGAGCAAATGGTTCTGCTCCAATTATATTACATAGAGAAAATCTAGGAGGTTTTGTTAGAAGAGTCTTTTATTTAAACAGTAAACTTACCTAATTTTTCGTTTTGAAATTTTCGGAAAATGAGCTTTACTTGAAATGTTTTTTAATAGAATCGAGTGTGTGCGCTATTCTTTTTCATTAAATCGGTAATCTTTGACTATTTATTTTTCTTTATGAAAAAATGTTTATTTTCATTACATGGGGCGGGGGATGAAAGTGTTTTTCAAGTTTTCAAGCATTTTGGGGGAAAACAGAAACCCAGAAACATTAAAAATGTATAAAATAGAGCACCTTATGACAAATTATGCACTGTGGTGGGGGTGGGGGGTCTCTAGGCCTTAATAGATCTGGATTACTTGGAAAATTGTAGGTTTTGGCACCACATGGCCTTTGCCATCTTTGTGCTTTAAAACAAATTGAAAACATAAAATTGTTTTAATAAAGTCTTAAAAATAGTGAAAACTGATAAAAATAATAAATTCTAAGTGAAAAAATCAATGTACATTTTATAAAAACAGTAAATACGATTTAGCAAAGTCCTAAAAGTAGTGTTTGTTTTTTGTTTCTTCGGATGTTTTTATGGCGCAAGAGCATCTGGGCTATACTGCGTCAGTCTAAAAGTAGCGAACAATAGGAAAAGTAAAATAAAATAATTTCTGTAACGTAATTTGTAAATAAAGTATTCTTCGATATTGGTACTGATCCTGTGATGGTACAATGGCAGTGAATTTGTCTGCTGCACAGAACACTCTCATTTGAAATATTGAGATTTCGTGTTGACTGTTATCATTTGTAAACATAGTAGAAAATACACAGGGTTTTTATTAATGGAATTGAAATCTTTCTTAAGAGTCAGGGGAAAACAAAATTTTCGGTCAATACCTGGAAAAGTTGGGGAAACTTTCTTAACTTCTATTTTGAATAGCTAAATCGCCTGTGAACGTGAAGCCATTTCCCCTGCAACCAAAATTTAGTGGAAAGTTTTATGAATGGTCAGGGAATGATCTCGAAAAGTCGGGGAATTTTTTTTCCAGTGTCAGTGGGAACTCTGATGCACCTGCGTGAAGTCCTGTGATAGTGGAATGGAAACATGCTGGACTTACTGTACAAAAATTAGTGGTCATTAGTCATATTTTGCACCTATAAATTTCCATCCAAAGAAATAATATGTTTACAGCAAAAAGTGGGCAAATGTTGTTGACAGAAGTTAATTTGTGTATGTCAATGATTTTAGCTCCTCAAGAATACTGAAGGGGTTTCAAAATTACAGAAAAAGAAACAAAGAACTTGATATTTACGAAATTTTACTTTTTCAATGAAGCATGTGACTTACATTTTTATCGGGCTCATTCATTTGATTAAACTATTTTCTACCTACTACAAAACTCATGTGAAAACCAATTTTCTTGTACAAAATAATAAGAACTGTAGTGTTTACTTTCTACAAAACTGATGCAAAAGCCTTTTTTTTTTTTTCCTAACAAACACATGCAAAAGTTTTTTTTGTGCAAAACCAATACTGAAAGCCATTTTTTTCACTACGAAACTGATATAAAAGGTCATTTCTTCTACTGCGAAGCTGAAACAAATTGTAATGGTTAGAGTGGGATCTCTGTATAAGTATATAAACATACACAGTCAGTCACATTGTTAGGAATACTTCTATGTTGTTTCAAAGTGGGGGGGGTTACAAATATTGCTCTATAATGATGCAGGCATTTTACATATAAAAAATCTTTTTGAAGGAAATACGAATATGATTTTACTGAAAATCATTGACTTTTTGTATTGATGACTACTTTTTCAGGTTGCCATCTCTGATAAGAGGTTCAGATTCCTTGGAAAGCTGTTGGTCCCAGTGTAGGATGACCCTTGCTATCCTTGCACCATAAAGCTCACACAAATTGATTGTTACGCTATTCAACCGTAATGTTGGTATATTTAAAGTTTTTTTTTGTTTTTTTTTTCAATACAGTCTAACCTCATTAAGATGAACACGAAGGGGAACAGAAATTTTGTTTGTATTAACAGTGATTTATCTTATCCAGAAAGGTTAGTATGCTATACTATCTGATGGGACTTGAGGAAATGGTTTGCATTAAAAGTAATTTGTTTTCAGTATGCTTGTTTTAATGAGGTTTGACTGTATTTTTTATTTTAGATTTGATTTAATTTTTCGATTTACTGAATTTAAAAAAAATGGAAATCTTTTTTTCCTCCAAAAAAAATGTCCAACCATGTCACAAATTCTTCAAAATTGGAGTCTTGATGATTGGTGCACTATTGTAAGTTATTTCAGTTGAAGGGATGTCAGCAGGACCGTGCGTAACCGGAGGATTGGAGGTCAGCTCTCCCATTTGACCAATCTTATTTGCTGCAGAATAAAATTCTTTGAGAGAAAATTTTGTGCGTATGAGCGTTCCTTCCCACTCTCAAAATCCTGTGTCTGGGCATGAGTGGTAAAAAGCTAATTAGTTCTTATAATGCACCTGTATGAGTTGGTTATCATGTTTTGGGGTAAAAATTTTATCATAGATGCTCAATGTCATTCTATGTCAATTGCCATTCTCAAAATCATCTAAACAATAACAGTTCGGGAGATGTGAATATTTTAAAAAATGAATTTGGCGATGATTTGGGGTTCGAAAATATGCCAAAATGCAGTGTATGCACCAATAAGCTCGCAAAGGGCAGATGGAATTATTTAAACGCACGCAAAATGAATGAGACGTTAGTAGCTTATCTGCTAGAAAGAAAATAGGTTTCAGGCACTGCATTGCAAAGCCTTAAGTAAAAACATATTGTAAAAATATAAGTAACAACATATATACAAACAAAAACTTGTTTAGTGTTACGAATTGCTTATAAACGCTATACCTTTGCATATTCAAGTTTATGTGAATAGTTGTTTCTTTAAACTGTATTAGTGTCAATCGCTTCTGCATATTCGTACATTCTTTAATAATACTCGGTATCGACGATGAGAGTCCATATTTTAGTGAAGATGCCATAATGAAGTCCATGAAACACATGTAAATAGCTCGTGACGATGACTTGGAATCCGAAACGTCAAGTCAAGCCTCAACAAGCACAGAATATGTTCCTAGTTTATCACCGAAACACCCTTCATACGCTCACATCCTTCTTTCTAAGAGAAAGCAAATTGTTGAATTCTCTTTTGGATATCGTGGAGGCAGCTCTAGAACCATTGATGTTGTGCGCAACAGATTTGGCAAACCCACTCCACATATGAACACTGTAAGGTGCTGGAAGAGGGAACTTGATAGTGGCCAAATTAATCATGAACTTACAATTCGTTTTGTCAGACGTAGCACTTACGAAAAATTTATAAGAACATGAGCTGCTGCCATAGCTGTTCATAACATTAATTTCCGGCAATGATCTGTACAATTGACGAAAGAGATCGGATATCAGTCGTTCACTGCTTCTGAGTCATGGGTCAACGAATTCGAGACTGAAAACCACATTCGCAGTTTGAAAATTACTCGCTTTGTCATATGAAAAACGCAAGTCAACCAATTGAAAATTGAAGAGGAATCGAACAGTTTGTACAGAAAATCAAATCTATGCTTCCAATGTACAGTGCAGACTATGTTTTCAATGGTGATCAGAGTAGGTTCAACAAGGAATTAATGACACCACAACCAATTGAGGTGAGAGGCACACGACTTGGGCAAGGTTACGTGCAATCACATGCAGCAGCTACTCTTTCGTACACAATCATGCCTCTGATTAGTTTATCAGGTAAACTTGCTCCAAGGATGATGGTTGTGCTGCAAGAGCGACAAGGCTAGTTGAGCTCTAATGTGCTCGCAAATATGTTTCAAAGTCCCAACCTGTGCGTAACATTTAAGCAAAGTGGCAAAATGGGTAAACGTGACCTATCGCATTTCATTGAACACTCATTCGTACCCTCTTCTGATGCTCACAATCTAGTTCTCTTTGATTCATGGCGTGCTTTCAATAATCCACCCTACATACAGCCGTTCCTACCATAGGGAAAGGTGGTGAATGTACATGGTGGTGAATCCCCGAACATACGACAGGCGATATTCAACCGCTTGATAGGTTCGGTTGTCGTCCTTGGAAGTTATATGCCAAACAATTTTCAGATTATGTACATATTAATCATGTCGAGTTTAATGGAAATGAAACTCGCAGTAACGTACTCAAACTTCAGGCAATAATTCACAATCAGCTGTCATCTCCATGATTCATAAATATGTGGAAATATGCTTGGTACAAATGCAGGTAAATCGATGGTGATGAGCCAAAATTCACACATCCAATCACTTTCGCATTCAAAATCAATTTAGGTGTAATTTTAGCAAAAACCTGCATTAAATCGGCATGTGATTACACACTCTAGCAAAAGGCCTTTTGAATGCAATGTTTGTCAGAAGACTTTCATGTTCCAAACTGCTCTAACTAGTCACCGGAGACTGCATACAGGAGAAACATTCAAGTGTGAAATTTGTCATAAGGGATTTACTCAGAAATCTAAATTGACAATTCATAAAAGGAAACATACCGATGACACCTATAGATGCGAATTGTGTAATAAGGTATTCGCTGATAATAGTTGTTTACTCAGACATGTAAGAACACACGAGACCAAAAGGTCAGTTGAATGTGAAATTTGTCATAAGACTTTCCTGACAGCTAAACAGTTGATCAGACACAAAAAAGCACATACGAGTAAAATACCACTGGAGTGTGCAATATGTGGAAAGATTTTTTCTGGAAAGACCGCTGCAATGAGACATGCAATAACACACACTGATGAAAGACCTTATGAACTTGATGTATGCCACAAGCCCTCCTCTCAGCAAAGCATATTGAATAAACATCAGAGATCACATGCTGGTAAAACTTTCAAATGTGATATATGTCATAAAAGAGTCATTCACAAAGAAAGTTTAGTCAGTCACGTAAAACTACATACTGGCGAAGCTTCTAAATGCAATATTTGTCATAAGACCTTCTCTGCATGGAACAATTTGATAAGACATTTGAAAATACATTCAGGTGATAAGCCATATGAATGAATGTGAAGTTTGTCATAAGACATTCATCAGAAATTACAATTTGCTGAGTCATGCGAGAGTGCACGATGGATTAAAACCTTTCAAATGTGAAGTATGCTTTAAACTGTGTGCTCAAAAGTGAAATTTATTCAATCACAGAAGAATACATACCGGGGAAACCTTTAAATGCGATGTTTGTAATAAGGCTTTCACCCAAAGAAGCAATTTATTTGACCATTCGAGAATACATACCGGTGAAACTTTCAAATGCGACATTTGTCATAAGGACTTCCGTTACAAAAAATCCCTTCGTATCCATAAACGTGTTCATACTGGCGAGACTGTGGAATGTGAACTGTGCCACAAATCTTTTTATTCGAAAAGCACTTTAATGATACATGTCAAAAAGCACACTGGAGAGAGACTTTTAAATGTGGACAGTGTCATAAGCATTTCTTCACAAACTGGGAATTTACCAAACACAAGAAATCCCATACTGGTCAGAAACTTTTTTATATGTGTAATATAGAGATGTATATAGAGACTATGTGTAATATAGAGACAAATTTACATGTTAATGTCATTGAAAGTCAAGGTTCTGTCGAAAATTTCGTTAAATAAAAAAATTCGTTAAATGGAAGTTCGTTATATGGAGATTCTACTGTGTTTTTTTAAATATATTTAAGATAAAATTCAGAGAATTCTAGGTATTTTTAAAGTAATTGTTAAATTAGACTTCCTATTTGGCATGTTTGCCACCAGGATAGTCCCATTTCTTAAAAAAAAACAAAAACCCACCACCTGCATTTCCAGAATTTACTCCGGGTTTTTTTTTTTAAACAAATCATTGAAGTAACAGATTTTAGTTATTTTCTTATACAAAACCATATGTAGTATTTCTTGTGGTAAATCTATGAAAAGTAATTTGGATTATGATGGGGAGGGGGCATGTCCCTGAAAAATAAAAAATTGTACCTATTACCTACTGAAGCTTGTGGGCAAATTTACCGCAATGGTTTTTAACTGTTTTTCAAACTTTATCTCCCCCACCCCTCACCCTCTGGAATTTGTTTTCTGGATCTACCCTTGATTGACGTTAGCAATGTTTATGACGATATTCTTCTTTTTCCATATTTCGGTGGGAAGTATGTTTTCTTTGGGAGCATTCAAGTATTATATAAGAACCTTGAGGGGATGTGGGGGGGTTGCTTTTGCTCTTATTTTCCTACGTTTGCCAATGTTAATTTTTGCTTACTAGGGGAGACAGGGCAGTGACATCGCCAAAATATTGCTTACAAAATGCTTGAACACTCCCTTTATCAATTTCTGGCTACATACTTATTATTGTAGTTGCTATTTTTTTCATCTATATAATGTCAAAATGTAAGTGCAGTTCAAATGTTCCAGGTTTTTAAATGAAAACTTACAAATGTCATGGTTTTTAAGGAAGAAAGTAGGTTAATGCTCTATATTAAATGTATACGTGTTATAAAAGTATGTGCTTCTGCTTAGTACTGCTAAACAAGGGCAGCTTATGAACTGGAAATGTGGGATTGTGGCAAATGAATTGCATCTTAAACTAGATTATATTTTTAACGTAACATTAGTGGTGACTCGAGGAGGAAAGGTTACCTGATGCTTAAAAGAGGCATCTGGTTCGTGAGAAGGGCACTTTACACCAGTAGTATAGCCAGTATTTAATGTTGGGAAGTGTTTGGGAGGGATTGAACCCTCCTGAATACGCCTCTGCTTTAGATTTAACCCTTTATAAGGCAGTGATAAACAGCTCAATTTCTTGGAGCATTAGCTATTTGGCTTATGTATTAAATATTCTACAAACGGCGAAAACAAAAAATTAAATTGTGAACAATTAGGTCTGCATTTTTTACAAAAAGTAATATATTTAGTATTTAGGTTCAGTGTCTTCATCCAATATTGCACATTACTGGTTTTGAGCTTTCTTCAATGCTTAATCTGTTCTTCAGTTTAAAATGAATAATTCCAAAAT
Source organism: Dysdera silvatica (assembly GCA_006491805.2). Taxonomy (NCBI): domain Eukaryota; kingdom Metazoa; phylum Arthropoda; class Arachnida; order Araneae; family Dysderidae; genus Dysdera; species Dysdera silvatica. The sequence continues at coordinate 13,091 of QLNU02007265.1, read as the reverse complement.
TGGAAAATATTCTTTCAATA
>QLNU02007265.1:0-12971 GCA_006491805.2 Dysdera silvatica | reverse complement strand
CTAAAAGATGTTGCCAGAAATGAATTTTCATATGATTTTTATGTTTATAACAAAACTGGACAATTTCTTGAAAAAATTTTCCCACCATTTTTTTTAACGAACCTTATTTTTTTAAGACAGTTATAGTATTATGTAACACAGACATACACACACACACATCCATTTAAAAAATTTTACCCCACTCCACAATTAGAGATACTGCTTTTGATTGACTCACGAACCTTTTCTTCGACCTGCTGTCCAATGGACTTGTAATCGGTGTGGTGTCAACAGTGGCTGATTCTTCACATGCTAAAATGCCCACAATCGATATAATTATGCTACCTTATTTAAATGTTAGAAGTTAAAAATTTAAATTATAATATTAAGGTTTTATATTTACTTTTGCTTCTTCTATATCCATATAAAAATGCCAAAATAATTGTTATACTCCAAAATAAGGGAAAAAAGAATATCCTTGCGTAAAAAAAAGCAACAAAGGGCAACATTATGCATACTGTGCATAATATTTGTGTGTAAGTGCAACATTGATATTAAGATTACTTCCTTGAAATTCAAAAATTGTTCTCTAGTAGGTTTTATTCAGTTCCTTTAATATTGCATCAGCATATCTTGAAATTTTTTACCACAGAATTTTCCATCGTCTCCATCGTTCGTAAGTAGTTTATTGTACTCAATGATTAGGGCAATTCCTCTTTCAGCTGTATCATTTACAACTGTTATACAAGAAACAGTTTCCTTTGCTTTGATGTACGTAACGTTATCAATCCATGTCTTTGCTTTGTTTTGTAAAAAAATCTGACAAAATGTCTAAAATTTCAAAAAATATTTTAGTGTTAGAGGAAACAAAACGATGTAGTGCCTTTAAATGCAAAACATCTGGATCGACAACTGCTTTCTTTGAGGATATTCTATTTTTTTATGTTTCCATAGCTTGGACCATTTTTCTTTAGTTTTGTCAGAAACCTTTTCATCAAAAAAAAAAGAAGAAAAGGCCATGAGTTTCTGTGGATAAATGCCGTAAGAAATTTTTTAGGGCAATATTTAATATGGTATCATTTAGAGTATTGTATTTGTCAAGATTCATCAATAGGTGGGAAACATTACGTGGGGCACACGTCGCTGATATAGCTTCAAACCAAACTTTAACATAAATTGGAACTAAAAACACACACAAATGTCTATAATTCCCCTGTTTTCGGTAACTGTTTAATTTAAACTGGTCCCGAAAAATCCAAATCTTGAAGGAGTATATAGTTTTGCCATCCATCTTGCCCGATGTAGTACAACAGGAGCTTTAAATGACGTTCCTTTTGAAGGAATTTCTCCTAAAAAAATTATTGTGAGTTCTAAGAGCTCTTTGTGATCGTCGCAAGGTTGAAAGATTTCGCGCTGCTTCTTTGCAAAACTTATCACATCACTGGCTATATCGGTAACAAATGCAGCACATCTGCCATCTGATGTTGCTGTTTTATATTTTTTATAGTTTCTAGCAGGCCACGTCTTTTTAAAAAGTGAAATTTCTGGGCTTGAAGACGCCGCTAGAGAATTAAGAACAATAGCCTCAAGAACAATTTCAAGTATATGGTGATGACCATAATAAATCAGATGGTAGGTAACCATAATAAATCAGTTTTTGGTTTTTACTCGAAAGGAATGCAAGCCTCAGACTTCACTCTTGTTACTGTTGCACTGCAAATCAATAAAACTACCCCTAATGCCCATATGCACTGCAAAAGTAAAGTAAAACACGATTGAGGGAAGACCGTGTATTACATTAGTTCAGTGGTCCTCAATTAGTTTTCATCACGGGTCGCTTTAGATTTTTTTCTCTTTCCCCGGTCGGCGGGCCAGAAGCTATGGAAACAAAGTTATTTTACACGTTATATAGACATTTGGGGGCTCTAAGAACTTATCCCTCATAGAAATTTTCTGATTCAATGAAATAGCATTGAGGTAAGAGCTTTAGCCCCCCTCTAGAAAAAAATTACCCCTTAGAAAAGAAATTGTTTTTTATCTTTTGTAACCAGGCAAGTCTTTATTGTTCGCAGGCCGGACCTGTCCCGTGCGACGCCTATGAGAATCACGGTTTTAGTTCGTTTTAAGATATTTATTATAAAATGTGAAAATGCAAACAGAAGAAAATACATAAATTTAATATTCATAGAGAGCATTGGGCATTATTTTTGTGTGAAACAATTTGTATTTTTTCATGAGTCAGAGGGCCACAAAAACCATGTCGGCAAGCTGCATGTGGCCCGCGGGTTGCAGACCCCGGGTCTAGTGCAACATGTTTGTGACTTCATTGCCAGCTGATGGGATACTACAGTGCCATCGGGATGCAATAAAACATTACCACACAAATTCATGCAATAAGATTACAGTAATGAATAATATAGTGGTACTTTCAACCCTGGTAGCAACCTCTAAATCTAATGCGATTTAAAAAAAAAAAAATTGATTTATTTTCTTGTATGATGGAACATTTTGAAAAATTGGGAGAAATGAAATTCCTGCCTTTAAAAATAAGGCCCACCCTAAAATATATATATATTAAACAACTAGAATCAAAGTTTAAAATATTTTGTAATTGTTTAAAAATATTTCAATCACTTATTAAAAAAGTATATAAATTCCTAAAACTGATTAAAAGAACGAGGTAGTATATTTCACAGAAACTTATTTCAATTTAGCCAGATTTTTTACACCCTGGTTTTGTGATAGCTATTTGGCTGATAATTGGCCGAATATCGAAACAGTATTCACTATGACCGAATATTCATTACATCCTGAGTTAGGATCCCTAAAGTTTAAAAGGCATTAGTGCTAACAGTTCAAAATTTTGCTTAATAATGATGTCATGTGATATTAGTGGTGACGTAGTGTGATACTGCTGATGGCATTATGTGGTATTAATGTCAGCACAATACAGTAATAACACAGTAATGCATAATGTCAGTAATTATAAATCAGCTTTAATTCCCAAAGAAAAAAAAGCATGTACAATGTATAATTCTGTTATAATACTATTTACGAAAGAAAAAAGCAACGGTCATCAGCTTTTAATCAAAACAGTTTTATTCTACGCAACATTTTATGTGACTCTTTTAACCACGAAAGTATTTTTAACTTTTTATCTAATATTCACTATTCCCATCTCATATGATTTTTTATATCGTTTCGTTTGGTATCTTCGTTACATTATTTTCAATATGTTTTTACCATTTTAGCGCCAATTTATTTTTATTTTAAAACTGTGTGTATGTTCTCACCTTATTTGGCGCATAATGACTCTTGCTGCCCTTGCGCCATGAAAAACACAACCGACAATTTACGGAAAGTGCATTATCTCATCAGGTTTAAAATGAAATGTCCGTTTCATATTTTCAGTTATTTGTTAATTCAGTTATACAATTCTCTCTCTTATTCAGAAAACCACTTATGCGATTGAAATTCAAAGGACTAAAATTACCTGAGATTTTCCATGCTTTTCCGTTTCCATTATATAATACCATAGTGCTATTTACGAATCCTATTAAAAATACAGTATAGCACTAATTATCCAAACTGGTTGAAAGACCATAAGCAATGTACATAATTGATGATTAGAAAGAGGATTAAAAAAAAATGTTAAATGTCAACAAAGCATGTTTTAAATTTTTTACAAAAATGTATGTATAAAGCAGTTTTTGAAGTAACTGTGTGAATTTCAAACATTATTAGAATTAGATACATCGAGTGTATAGTACTTTCCTTTGTCCAGACTTAAGACTCGCAGAGTATATTTCGGCACTGCAGTGATAACGTGTTTGCTTAGTATGCAGTTATCCTGAGTTTGACTCCACACTAAGCAACAAAAAGAACACTTACTAACTGCCCACTGCAGTCTGTGGTTTGGTTCCCTAGACGGTAAGAGGTTTAGATTCCTTGGGGAAACTGTTGGTTCCAGTGCAGGATGACCCATGCTAGCCTTGCACTACAAAGCTCACACAAACAGATTATAATGCTACTTGAGCCCAATGTTGGCATGCTTAAAGGAGATTTTTTTTTTTTGCTAAGTTCTATTCTCTTTCAATACAGTTGAACCTCATTAAAACAAATACCAAGGGGAACAGAAAATTTCTTTGTATTAACAGTAATTCGTCTTATACGGAAAGAATAGGATGCTACAAGCATACTGCCTGTCGGGACCTCAGGAAACAGTTCATATTAAAAGTAATTCGTCTTAAGCACGTTCATCTTAACGAGGTTTGACTGTATTTTTTGATTTTTTGTTGTGGATTTGATTGAATTTTTCAATTTACTCACTTAAGAAAATTGGAAATTGTTTCTGTTTTGCTTAAAAAAGAAATAATAATAAGGTGCCTTTCGTCACATGTCCAAAAATGTCACAAATCCTTCAAAATTGGAGTCCAGATGAACGGCACTCTACCGTACATAAACATTAATTAGAGAAAGGATACTTTACTCCAAAAAAGAAAATAGTTGACTGAATCTGATGTGCAAGTTATTTCAGTTGAAGGGTGTCAACAGGGCTGTGCACAAAGGAAGGATTGAAGGTCAACTCTCCCATTTGACCAATCTCATTTTCTGCATAATAAAATTCTTCAAAAGAAAATTTTGTGTGTATGAACCTACCTGCCCACTTTCTAAATCCTGTGCATGCATATGAGTTGTAAAAAGCTAATTAATTCTGAGTAATAAGTTGTAATATTTTTGCATAAATTTGAATATATTTTATATTTTCTTCAGGATTTTTGTAAGAGACATGAATACTTAAAGAGCAGCAAATAAGGACTTGCCCAGTTTTCCAAGGAAGCAGGGAAACACCCATTCCTTAATGAAATTTGAAGCACAGCCAGGTACTGAACTGCTAAAGTTTAAAACATTTTGTTCACTACATTGCAAACAGTTTAACATTTGATTTACTGAGAGCCTGATTGTTCTGTTTATTGTATGATATAAAAGAGTTGATAGCCAGTACAAACTAGTTCCAACTTGGTACTGATTCCAGCACAAACATTTTCTATCGGTACTAGTTTATCTAGTTTTGAGTGATGGTGTACATTTACGCAAACCTCGAGTACAAAGCATGGAAGCTTTTTTATGAAAGGAATGGTATAGTCTTAATCGTGTGGTAGTGTACATCGGCAAGAAATCGTTTTTTGAACATGGATTTAAATTATTGGAATATGGAAAAAAAAATTCAGAACTTTACTTGCAGAAGAGTAGATTGGCAGCAAAGTATTGTAACAGATTCCTTTGCATGCAGAAAGATATTGCTGTGATGCAATATAAAACCATATATACATAATATTATTTCTACACGTAGTATTTTGGAGGGTAAGAGACCTCTACAATTGCAAAGTTTTAAGGATGAAATAGGCCATATATATTTAATAACAAGTTTGCAGATCAAAAGCCATGTAGTGATTTGGTGGTAATGTGTTCGGCTGCCATACAAATAATCCAGGCTTTATCTCAGTAAGGTTTTTTTTTTACAGATCTGTAGCCAGGTGTTTGATGTCCATGGTGAAAGGGGTTTAGAATCTCCTGAGAACGCTGTAGGCCCTGGTCTACCATGATCTTTGCTATGTATGAGCCATAAAACATAAATGTGTAGGTATATTAAATGATTACAGGTTATTTAAAGTAAGTTTGACATTTAGGGATAATTACGATTTTTAGTTAGGAAGCAACAAGGAGCTTACTGATGTGTTTATTGAGCCATACTAAAATGTTTTCTTCATTTGTAACCTTAGAAGATTCGGTGTGGAAGGATATTTTATGAAAGGGTCACCCATCCCAATAGAGTTGATTCAAAGACTGCAGCTTATTTAGTAATATAAGAATGAGTACCAAAAAGACGTCCTTTGAATGTGAAGTTTGTTGTAAGGTTTTCACGCGAAAACGTACCTTAAATCGGCATGTATTTACACACTCTGGCAAAAGGCCTTTTGAATGCGATGTTTGTCAGAAGACTTTCATGTTCCAAACTGCTCTATCTAGTCACCAGAGACTGCATACAGGAGAAACATTCAAGTGTGAAATTTGTCATAAAGGATTTACTCGGAATTCCACATTGACAATTCATAAAAGAAAACATACTGATGAAGCTTATAAATGTGAATTGTGTAATAAGGTATTCGCTGATAAGAGTTGTTTACTCAGACATGTAAAAATACACGAGACTGAACAGTCACCTGAATGTGAAATTTGTCATAAGACTTTTCTGACAGCTAAACAGTTGTTCAGACACAAAAAAGTACATATGAGTGAAATACCGCTGGAGTGTGTATTATGTGATAAGATTTTTTCCGAAAAGACTGCTGCGATGAGACATGCAATAACACACTCTGGTGAAAGACCTTATGAGTGTGATGTATGTCACAGGTCCTTCTCTCGTCAAAGCATTTTGAATAATCATCAGAGATTGCACACTGGTAAAACTTTCGAATGTGATGTATGTCATAAGAGATTCACGTACAAAGATAGTTTAGCCAGTCATGTAAAACTACATACTGGCGAAGCTTCTAAATGTGATATTTGTCATAAGACCTTCTCTGCACAGAGCAGTTTGATAAGACACTCAAAGACACATTCAGGTGATAAGCCATATGAATGTGAAGTTTGTCATAAGACATTCATCACAAATTATAGTTTGCTGAGTCATGCAAGAGTGCATGATAGATTAAAACCTTTCAAATGTGAAGTATGCTTTAAACTGTTTGCTCACAAGGGTACTTTGTTCAACCACAGAAGAATACATACTGGAGAAACCTTTAAGTGTGACGTTTGTGATAAGGCTTTCATCCAAAGGAGTGATTTATTTGACCATGCGAGAATACATACCGGTGAAACTTTCAAATGTGACATCTGTCATAAGGGCTTTTCTCACAAAAAAACCCTACGTAACCATAAACGTGTTCACACTGGCGAGACCCTGGAATGTGAACTGTGCCACAAATCTTTTTATTCAAAAAGCACTTTAATGAAACATGTCAAAAAGCACACTGGAGAAAGACCTTTTAAATGTGGACAGTGTCATAAGTATTTCTTCACAAACTCGGAATTAACCAGACATAAGAAATCCCATATTGGTAAACAACTTTTTAAATGTGAACTATGCAATGATAGCTTTTCCAAGAAAATTCTTGTGCTCCGCCACAAACTAACACATACTAGTGAAAAGCCTTTTGAAAGTGATGTATGCTTCAAAACCTTTTCCGATAAAGAGAGTTCAATCAAGCATGAGACACTGCATAATGGGGAAGAAATTAAATGCCCACTCTAGTGACTAAAGCCTAAATCCGCAGCTTTGTCATTCATTTCGCATTTTTTTCAAATACTTGCAATTTTTGCTGTTTATAAGCATAAAGTTCATTGAGTGTGTCAAAACCGTTGATTCTGCCACATGTGATTTGCTAAGCAACGTGATATGTAACACTCAACTAATTAATCTCTCTCTCTTAATAACATCATTCTAACTAACTACTATTTCTGTTTAATGATGCCATTTTGTGGTCTTGACAAATGTTCTATAGAATTACATACATGCACATATTGTCTTTTTCCTTTTAACGATATTTTTTGTCTTTCCTCTTGAAGGTTGTGTTCATGGGAAAGATTACTGTTGTGTTTTAAATGTGAAGAGCATTGTTTAAACTTTTGAAATTACTGTAGAATCTCTCTTATTCAACTTTCTGTTGTCCCGAAACCTCCGTTTACCAACATCCATTTTTGTAGTGACCCCCCCCCCGGGAATTTATTATGGCTGGAACAGAAAAAAAAAGTGATTCAAAGGAACTACTTCCTGTCTGCCTGTTAAATAAGCTTTGTGACAGAGCCAGCTGCAAAGCAACAACAGTCCAAACTTTATAGAACAACACTTCGTTTCAAACCCTTGTCAGATATTTTAAATATATTCATGATAAAACCCAGGGAATTCTAGGTATTTTTAAAGTAACGTTCTTTTCCTGTTTAATTAAGCTTCATGTTTGGCCTGTTTGCCTCTAGGAGAGTCCCTTCCCCTTTTATATATATACAGTCGAACTCCGTTAATACGAGAAAATAAGAATATGCAAAATTCTTCATATTATCCATTACTCGTAAAAACTGTGAAAGGAATAAAAATTTCAAATTAAACCTGGTAATAAAATAATTCTTAGAATTAACTTGGGTAATTGTCTTAGTGAAAAAGTAACTTTATATCATTTAATAAATATAGAATATTCAGCCTTACCTATATGAGGTTTATTTTTATTACATTACACTGTAAATAAATGCTCATACGGTCTCATTTCACTTAATTATATCTCAACAGTTATTGAAAAAAATCAGTAAATTTTGATCGTTGGCTTGGCATATATTCATGCATCTCATATATCTCGATGTTTTCGTCGGTGGGGGAGCTATGTAAAAGGGAAAAATTGCATTAAAGTTGGACAGATATTTTTCTCGTATTAGACAAGATTCTACTTTTGTGCTCGTAAAACGCGTGAAACTCTTGTTAATATAGTTAAATAGTAAATCAAGCTTTCATTTTAGTCGTGTTCTTATCGAGTTCGACTGCATATATATATACACACACATTGTCCAGAATTTATTCCAAATTTCCTTTTTTTTTTCTTTCGTGTGTGTGTGTGTGTAAAAACAAATCATTTGGATAACGTGTTTTGTGTTTTAATAAAAACTACATGTAGTAATTCTTGTGTCTAATCCATGAAAAGTAATTTGTATTATGATCAGGGTTGGGGAGGTGGGGGGGGTCATGGTGCCCATGTGCTTCTGAAGAATAACAAATTTATACTCATTATTACCTACCAAATCTTGCTGATAAATTTAATGTAATATTTTTAAACTGGCTTTGCCTCCCCACCACCCCCTGGAATTTGTTTGAATCTGCCCTTGATTACAATGTTAACAATGTTTATGACGATGTTCTTCTTTTTCCTTATTTCTGTGGGAAATATATTCTTTATCAATTTCTGGCCAGATACTTATTATTGTATTTGCTATTTTTTTCCATCTGTATAATACCAAAACGTAAGTGCAGTTCAAATGTTCCAGGCTTTTTACTTGAAAATTTAGAAATGTCTTGTTTTTTAAGGAATGTAGTAGGTGAACGCTCTATATTAAATGTACACCTCTTATAAAAGTATGTGCTTCTGCGTAGTACTGCTACCCAATGACAGCTTATGAATTGGAAATGTGGGATTGTGGCAAATGAATTGCATCGTAGATTATATTGTTTTATATAACATTAGTGGTGACTCTAGGGAAAAAAGGGCCACCGGGGGGTGGGGGGAGAGAGTTGAAGAAACCCGAATTGTGAGGAAATTTTTTACATGTACAGTCGAAACTGCATATATATGCAAATGGATTCAGCAATGAAACTCTATGCATATAAGCGGCATTCTTGGAACTATAGCGTGGAAATAATTTGCTCATTAAATTTTTAATGAATTTTATTATTAAATTAGATATTCTTATTTCTAATTTTATAAATCATACACATTATTTCAATATTTATAATGTATAGTATTATTGCTCTATTAATAAAAATTACAAGTAACGTCGTACTTACGTAAACATGTGTACTGTATTAGTGGAAAAAAATCAGTTAATTTTCTTTGCATGCATGCATGTTCTGATGACTGTATAAGGATTTGATGTGTCAAAATATTAATGTTTTTCATATCAAAATTGTTTGATCTTAAATAATCTTGCAAAAGCATTAGAGCAGAAACAGTATCTTTATGAGGAGGCACATTTTTCACATCATTTGATACAATTTCTTCATCTTTAGCAGTTTTCCAAACTATGGCTGTCCTAGGGCTCCACAGTACTTTTTCAGGCTGTCTGCAAATGAAAAGACATTTTCAGAAAAATTAATTCACGTACCAATAAAAAAATAAATTAATGCCCCTAATTTTTCGAAAATTATTTTTCATCACATTACAATTACTACATTAAGGCCCGTAGCTAGATGCTTATTACATGGGGGCTACGAAAGTTATACTATTGGGTTTAGAGAGCTACAGGGGGCTTAAATTTAATGTTTTGATGTATTATTTTATTAATTTATGCAATAATACTAAATATACTAATATATTTACCATTAATGAATAAATTTCTTAACTTAAATTTTGCATTGAAAACTCATAAAAGTAAAATGAAATTTATATTTTTCCTTATCCATATTATCGAGTAGGTGAAGACTCAAACCTTTTTAACTAAACATGATATATAGAAAATTTGCCACAGAAATCTGATTTGAATATATTTTTTACATCAAAAAGAAAATTCCATTGTCATGCAATTTTAGGTAAGTAAATAAAATAAATAAAATTCTAAAATAATTAATTTTGGAAAAAAAAAACCCCTTTTCCGTGGGGTTCAGTCCCCCCATCCTGGCTACGGTTCTAACTACTGTACTATCGTAATGTCACACACGTAGCATAGTAACTAAAATATAGGCCTTATCTAAAGGACACGCATTAAAAACGAAAAAAAAGAGAATGGCTCCACAATGAAGTTCTTCCTTAAAAAGGACTTTATATGCCAGAAAGTTTGGGAACTTGCTGGTCTACAAGATTATTGGTTGACAGCCATTTCCGGTGGGCAAGTCACTCCTTAAAAATAAGGGTTGCCAGCCATTTACTTTTGATGAAAAATTCTTTGCAAAATCCGTTTTCATATATCCGATTTAAATTCTATAATAAAACATTCCTTTGACTTCAAAAATACTTGCATGTATGTGATTTGTGCATATATAAAATTGCAATTATGTGGGTTTAAATAGCATCAAAAAGATAGGGGAAAATTTAAGGCTCGATATTTTATTCATGTGTGCAGTTTTTGCATATATATATCCGAGCTGCATATATGCAGGTTCGACATTACATACGAATATATGGAATTGTAGCTCTATAACTCCCCTCCCTTTCTCTCTCTGTATGAACGTTCTATGTATGCCTATGAACATAGCATATGAAAATTTTACATGCAGTGGAACCTGGGTTATCCAAACTTCATTTAACCGGAATCTGATGTTAATTGAAATGACACATTATACTCATTTTTTTTAATCATTATTATTTATTTACGTATACCCTTGTTCTATATTTTTAGGAAAAAACATTCAGTCATTTATTTTTTAATCAATTCGATATTGACATATACAATAATTCAGTCTTAATTAGTAACAATAAACAAATTGAAGTGGTACAACAATTAGAATTTTTTGGAGTTCAACTAACAGATAAATTGGAATGCTCAAATAAATTCTGTGACAAAAAAAAAAGCAATAAAAGGCATAAGAATACTAAGAAAAAATAAGTAATATATTGACAGATAAAATTAATATTGACCTTTATTACTCCATGATACAAAGTGGTCTTATGTATTGCAACTGTATGTGGGAAGATATTGGCGTAGTCAACGGATATATATATATTGAAAAATATACAGAAAAAAGGAATGAAACTAATTAACAAGAATAATAGAATCAACTGGAAAATATATTAATTAAATACAATATCGTACCATTTGAATTAATACATGAATACTGTATTTTGATTAAAACGTTTGAAAGGATTAAGGAAAATAAGTGGACAAGTAAAACATGGAGTTAATAAAAATTAAATATAATGAAAGAGAAAGAAATATTTGCCGAAAATATAATGACTTAATCTTACCGAAAATAAGAACTGAAACAGGGAGAAGTAACATTAATTTCAAAGGTCCTAAGTTCTGGAATAAATTATCTGAGGATATAAAAAAATTAAACGGAATTAATAAATTTAAAAATAAATTAAGAGAGCACTTAATCTCATTATTGGTCTCGTAATGAATTAAATTTATAATGTACTAAAAGACCTGGTGGATTGTGGTGAACTAATACCAAATAGATTAATTTTTGTATTTAATTTGGTGCTATTAACATGATTGCCTTTGATTAATCTACTTGAGGTGCTAAGTTTATTATATCCAGAAAGATATTTTTCTGGGACCCTTCCTTGTATGGTCAAATTGTTTCCACATATTTAAAGAAGAAATAATATAATGTATATTATTTGTACTGTACAAGTGAAAAATAAATAATACTTGTTATTAAAAAAAATTTTGTTCTTAAGAAAGAAATTAATATATATATGGTAGATATATCAGACATACATAATTCTTTGGATATATCGAATATATACAAAGACATTGCACTATTTGTAACACATGGCCGTGAGTGGTAAAAAGTTAATTTGTTCTTAGTAGTAAGTTGTATTTTTGCATAAATTTAAATGTATTTTATATTTTATTCAGGATTTTCTTAGGAGACATGGGTACTTAAAGAGCAGCAAATATTGACTTGCCCAGTTTTTCAAGCAAGCAAGAAAGCACATATAGTATCTTAATGAACTTTGAAGTACAGTCAGTACTGAATTGCTAAAGTTTTAGCAATTCGTTCACTAAATCGCAAACAGTTTTACTGTCCGTTTACTAGGAGCCCGATTTTTCTATTCATCATATGGCACAAAAGGGTTGACAACCAGTACAAACTAAATCCAACTCTGTGCTGAGTCAGGACCAACATTTTTTTTTTTATTTTTTATTTGTAGTACTAGTTTATCTAGTCTTGAATTGAGGCATATTTATAGGGAAGCTTTGAGTGCAAAGTTTAGAACCTTTCTGTAAAAAGAATGGTATTACCTCAACTATATGGTAATGTATATTAACAAGAAATCATTTGAATCTAAATTCATATTATTGAAATTAAAAAAAAAGAAAAATCAACATTTTAATTGCAGCAAACTACATTGAGTGTCATGTTCTGTATTTAAAATAACTGATAGAGATTTTCTTCCCGTACTATTGTTTTTTAATCCTCCAGAAAGGTATTGCTGTGACACAATATATGATCACATATATATATATGTGATATAATGTGAAGCTGTATATATAACGTTGTTTGTGTA